>VXBZ01009166.1:123055-163248 GCA_013399135.1 Heliornis fulica
ACGGAGACATCACCCCCGCGGCCACTGTGATTTCAGCAGGCGCCGTGCGGAGCCTGGCCACGGCCTCGCCACGACGGGCGGAGACTGACCTCGGCCAATCGCGGCCGGGCGGAGGCGCGGCCGGGCGGAGGCGCGCCCAGACACCCGCCGCTCACACTACATGCCCCAACGAGCCCGGCGCGCCCTCGCCCCAAAGAGCCGCAGGGGGTCTTGCGCGCAAAGCACGGTGGGAGTTGCAGTCCGCCGGCTGCGCGGCGAGGCGTGTAGTCCCGGGTGCGGCAGGGGAGCGGGTCTCGCGTGGGCCGCGGAGCCGTGACGTGTGGGTATGGTGTGCCCGGGGCATCGCCGGGCGATTCCGCTGGGACTGTCCGCCTGCCGCTGCGGGACGGGGTGGCGGCAGGAGGCCCACAACGGGCCGCTGGAGGAATGTCTCACAGGGTAGTTCGTGAAACGACCAAAGAAAACCTCGACATCGTCCTCATGTATTACATCGTTCTCGTGCATTGCACTGACCTCGTGCCTGTCGCTGCAGACGCTGCGCAGGAGTGGCCTGGGTACGGTACAGAAAACTGCACATACCAGCGGAGAGGGGTGCTGAGGGGTTTTGGGATCCATGCTATGAAAAAGCCCAACAAACTCCACTTTTAATGAAAGAAAGAGAAGCAAAGATCCTTTTTGAAAAGCAGAGGCATGTGCTCTTTGCCTGATAAACCACACAGAAAGGGGCACACCAGCTTCCCCCTTGCTCACTGACTATCAGCTAAAAAAAAACCAAACAAATTTGCATTTAGTTACCAACCAATGATGTTTCTGCACATCTGCAGAAAGTCATAGTTGCGCTCTGACTTTGCCACTTGTCTTATTTGTACCATCTCAGCTTTGCTTGTGATCAGAAGAATTAAAGGTCATTACACTTATCATCAGTACTTTTCGAGAAGTTAGAAAAGTAGTGTAGCCCCACTGTAGCCCAGCATGCCTCCTGACACAGTCAAGGTGTTAAAATTCAAGTTGGTTCACAGATAACCTTGAACTGACAAAGACCACCACGCTGATTATCCAACAGGGGAAAAAATGAGCCCTAACCCTTCCCCTCTGCTTGGTTTGTGCTTAGTAGCCACATGGGTTATGCTTGTGTTTTGATTATTACCCTCCAGTCCTCGAAGTTATGTAATGTCAGGTAAGAGTATCGCTGACCAAGCAATGTAAAAGTCCAAAGCTGCTTTTATATCATTTATCACAGCTGGGCTATGTGAGGTAAGTACACCTTGTGTCATCTGTCACTTCTAAAAAGTCTATTAATATCATTGCCAACTAACCTGTCTAGAAATTCTACGTTCATTAAACATCAGCAGGATGTTCCTCATTGTGAGAAATAGTAGATGTGAACATCCCTACAGGAATCTCCCATCTCATTTAAATGTATCAGACAAGTACTAAAACACTCAAGTAACATTCAGCTTTTTACTGCTGAATGCAATTACTTTGGTGGTGGTAGAAAGTTACCAAGCCCTCCTGAATCAGATGGGAAGTTTGTGTAAAGGAAAGGAAAGGAAGTTTGTGTAAAGGAAAGATATGAATGGTGTTGCTGGGTATGTGGGCTGACGTCAGCATAGGGATAGCTAAAATACAGCTGCGGAAAGTCTCAAAGAGAAGCAGCTAGATTTCCTGCGGCAGGAATCCAATGGGGCCGCTGCTACCATGGAAGAGAAGAAAGAAATAATGCTCTGTCAATCACACAAACACACATTTTATCGCTATGTAAGCAAACATAATCTTTTTAAAAAGAGAAAAGCATGTAAGTATGTGAATCACAGAATGTCAGGAGTTGGAAAGGACCTCGAAAGATCACCTAGTCCAACCCCCCCTTCCTGAGCAGGATCACCTAGATTAAATCACATAGGAACGTGTCCAGATTGGTCTTCAATGTCTCCAGAGAAGGAGACTCCACAACCTCTCTGGGCAGCCTGTCCCAGTGATCTGTCACCCTCACAGTGAAAAAGTTTTTCCTTATATTCAGATAGAACTTCCTATGTTCCATGATGCATTTATGAGTTATTTTGCTCCTTGTTCAGACAGCCTTAAAAAGCAAGAGTAGCCATCACCCACATATAACACAATTTTGGCTCTCTGGAATTCAGTTAATTCAGAAAGTGTTAGTTTGAAAGGGATATTTAAAGGTCATCTAGTTCAACCCCCTTGCACTAAGCAGGGACATCTTCACTAGATTAGGTTTCTTAAAGCCCCATCAAGACTGACTTTGAATGCCTCCAGGGATGGGGCCTCCACCACTTCTCTGGGCAACCTGTTCCAGTGATCTACCATCCTCATACTGAAGAACTTCTTCATAATGTCTAATCTAAAGCTATCCTGCTGTAGTTTAAAACCACTGCCCCACATCATATCGCTACATCCCCTCACAATCAATCCCTCCCCAGCTTTCTTGTAGACCCCTTCAAGTACTGGAAGGACACTATAAGCTCTCCCAAGAGCCTTCTCTTCTGCAAGCTGAATAAGACCAACTATCAGCCTTTCCTCACACGGGAGAGGTGCTCCAGTCCTTTGATCATTATTATAGCCCACCTCTGGACCCACTTCAAGGTCCATGTCCTTCTTGAGTTGAGGACTCCAGAGCTGATGCAGTACTCCAGGTGGGTTCTCACCAGAGCAGAGTAGAGGGGAAGAATCACCTCTCTTGATCTCCTGCCACAATTCTTTTGATGCAATCCAGGATGCAACTGGCCTTTTGGTCTGCAAGTGTACATTGTTGGCTCATGTCCAGCTTTTCATCCATCAGTACCCTCAAGTCCTTTTCCACAGGGCTGCTCTCTATCACATCATCCCCCATCCTGTGTTGGTAGCAAGGATTGTCCCAATCCAAGTGCAGGACCTTGCACCTGTCATTGTTGAATTTCATGAGGTTTGCATGGGCCCCACCACTCTGGGTTGTCCAAGTCCCTCTGGATCATATCCCATGCCTCTGATGTGTTGACCACACTTCTCAGCTTGCTGAGGGTGCACTCCATCCCAACCCACCAAAGCCACACACTTCAAATGAGTACTTATATGCTAGTGAACTCTGAAAGTGTTGACCAAAAAACCAAAACAAAAAACCCCAGCCAAATGTGAAATGTCAGAACTGCAGATAAAGTGAATTCTTTCTTAGTAGTAAGACTTTAACAACAACAGTGGAAAATCCTATAGACTACAAGGTTGGTGTACACTAAAGTTGGGTATTTTCTCTCTGATTCTCTTTTGCTAAAAGTACTTTGAGGGTATTCTCATGCTGAATACCAGACTGGCTTAAAGTAATGGCATGGTAGTGGCAGTTCTTGTAAAGCACAGGTTTCTTCAAAAGAGGTTTTACAGATTTCTGGTCAAATTGTAAATCTTCTGAAGATGTTTTAACACAGGCATTTACAGTACCATGCCACTAACCTCACAGCTGATGAAATGTGAACTGAAAAGTCATTGGTTTTGCTTTTAATCTGCCAGGAAAGATACTTATAAAAATGCACGAAGGCATTCTAGACTGCACATGTACATTTCTCCTTTAACAGCATCTGCACAAATCAAGACTTTATTTATTTATTTATTAAAACAAATAGATGACATTTCTAGCTGGGAGAAAACAGACAGGAATGATTAATTGAGCTCACTCAGGACATATACTAGGTAATAAGATGCATAAGTTATACACTGGTCTAGTAAGTGAATGCAGACCAGATAACTATTAGATTAAACCCCAGTGAACCACAACACTCTGTAAGACTACATAAAGTATGTGTGGAACATTTTTAAGAATGTTTGCTACTTCTTGGAATAATTGTCACCAAACATTATTATACATTTTCAAAGGAAAAAGATACAATGAATCCATAAATATGTCCTGTGTGGGTGAATCTGAAAAATAAAAGAAATAATATTATTTATTAATTAAATGAGGACTAAAAAGTGTTTGATTCGGTAACGATGTTTAAGAATGCAGAGGCCAAGGCTACACTAGTTGTGTTGGATTCAGAGCTCATTAATATATTGATATTGTGATTCACAGATACTTATTCAGCCACTCAACTACAGCTTTGCTTATGTAGTCACTTCTTTCAGGACATTTTAGGCTTTAAAGTGCTTTTTTTATGCCATATAAATCCCTTCGTGTGCTTGCGTGATATTTACCAATATGATGCTTGAGTATGTGAGGTAACACAATTTATTCTCTTCCTTCTCTTTAGGGCTTAAAAGGATTTCCCTGAGCCCAGGCAGCATTGTCAGCTGCCCCCAGCCCTGATGTGGCAATGCGCTGCTTCTACAAGATCAACAAGTACTATTAAATGCTGGTTTCTTAAGCCAATTTTAAATGATTACTTAACAGTAATCCCAGATTTGCAGATATTAATATAATTTTAAGGTTTATATTTTAAACATTTTAACAAATGCTAATTTTCCTTGTACTAACTTGATGACTGTTAGTAAAACAAAAAAAATCTGAAAAAAAAGCACTGGTATGTAAGGTGAAGAGTGGGAGACATTTATGGTAAATGAAACAATGTGCTGAGCCTGGTCTTTCAACATCTACACTGCAATGAGATTAGATTTGTCAGACTAGTAATGAGGCAGGACTACTTGCCTTGTAAAGGTAAACCTCAGACATGGATATCCCATGTGTTTGAAAAGGGGGAATATTTAGTTCTCATCAGCAAAACTGAGGGTGATCCTAGCTCTCAAATGATTAAAGGAAAACAAAATCTTCATCTTTATTTTGGGAGAAAAATCAGAACAGGCTTACACGAAGTGATCTTAATTCTGAAAGAGAGTTGATGTCAGGTATATCAGCAGAGAGATAAACGCAGATTAAGCAAGTCTGGAAGGCAGAGGATTTCAAATATTTAGTTTACCTACAGCACATGGGGAATATACACACATACATTTTGAAAGATAGTGAAAATCTTATTCCTATAGCTTTGTACATACTTTCTGCAACTGTTCTAACAGAGTTAACTACATTTGTCAGCATTCAGAAATACTGGAGATCTCTATTTTTCATGGAAATAGATGGACAAGTACAGGGAAAAGGCTTGAGGCAGCACCAGAGAAAAACTATGAACATGGCCACTCTTTCTAAAGGAAGGGAGTGAAAAGTGAGGAGTGAGATCAAATGATCAATTTTGTCCCTTTTATATATACTTTTTAGAAGAAAAAATCAATATGTATGTATCTTGATATAGAATATTTATATACTATTAATTAGCCCACACGCTCCAACTTAGGAGAAAGATTTACAAATCACAGCATCATTACACGCAGAGCTCCTCAGCACTTGATGGGTCTTAGCTAAGCTTTGACCCATCACATCAATAAATAACTGAATTAACTGTAGCACAGAAAAGAACAATTAGAGGCTGCAGGAAGATCACTTGGGAGAAAAGATTGAAAGATCTGGGGTGTTTTAGCATAAACAAGCAAAGATCCAGGAGAGACAGTGTAACATGACACATAAGAGGTTGCTATAAGAAGAAAGTAAAAATGGTTTAATGTCTCCAGAAATTAGAACAATAAGTCACAGTCTTAAAATGCAACAGAAGTACTAATGCACTGGTCCAGGAATGGTCCTTAGCATCAAAGCCTACAAACAAAGTTTCTTTCAAGCCTAAAAGAAGTTAGATACATTTTGTTGTTCCTTTCTCTTGTGGGCTTTTTGGGGAAAGCCAACAATCGGCCAGGAAATGTAATGTTTCTACGAGGTCCATTGTCCAGGCAGACCTCTGCCTCAGCAGGAGGAACTGAGGTTTACACTGAGACTTTATGCCTTTTCAAATTAATTTTTATTTATTTAAATAAATAAATAAGCAAGAGCATGAAAGCATGCCAAGAGAGGTAAGTCACTGATTTCTGCACAACTACACAAGGAGCATGGGCAGGACTGACAATGGAAGAGTAAAGATACAACTGAATTGCACCTGGAAATTTTCTTGAAATTTGGAACATAGAATTTGGGACATATACTACCTTGATCTGTGTCAAAATCTAGGGAATAGGAAAACATATAGACATGTATGTTGAAGAAGATATAGCTTAGAAGCATCCTGGCCTGGGGTCTGTCTGCACCTAAGTTTTATATTTGTATCTGGGGAAGTCTGGATAAGTGTGCCAGGAAGTTTAAGTGCAAGACAGTCTGGTCACTCCATACACATACAGAAGAGCATCAGTTTCAAACTGAGACAAGCTGGCTGCTCATGGCTTGGACAAGTGCACTCTGCAGTAGGTTACAAACTGGCTGGATGGATGGCCGAGCCCAGAGAGTGGTGGTGAATGGAGCCAAATCCAGCTGGCAACCGGTCACCAGTGGTGTTCCCCAGGGCTCAGTGTTGGGACCAGTTCTGTTCAACATCTTCATAGATGATCTGGACGAGGGGATTGAATGTACCCTCAGTAAGTTTGAAGATGACAACAATTTGGGGGGAGTGTCTATCTGCTGGAGGGTAGGAAGGCCCTGCAGAGGGATCTGGACAGGCTGGATTGTTGGGCTGGGGCCAACAATATGATGTTCAACAAGGCCAAATGCCGGGTCCTGCACTTTGGTCGCAACAACCCCAGGCAACGTTACAGGCTTGGGCAGGAGTGGCTGGAGAGCAGCCTGGCGGAAAGGGACCTGGGGGTGTTGGTTGACAGCCGCCTAAACATGAGCCAGCAGTGTGCCCAGGTGGCCAAGAGGGCCAATGGCATCCTGGCTTGTATCAGGAACGGTGTGGCCAGCAGGACCAGGGAGGTGATAATCCCCCTGTATTCTGCACTGGTGAGGCCTCACCTCGAGTACTGTGTTCAGTTTTGGGCCCCTCACTTCAAGAAGGACGTTGAGGTGCTGGAGCGTGTCCAGAGAAGGGCAACGAGGATGGTGAAGGGTTTGGAGAACAGGCCCTACGAGGAGCGGCTGAGGGAGCTGGGATTGTTTAGTTTGGAAAAGAGGAGACTGAGGGGAGACCTTACTGGTCTCTACAACTACCTGAAAGGAGGTTGCAGTGAGGTGGGGGTTGGTCTCTTCTCCCCAGTAACAGGTGACAGAACTCGAGGTAATGGCCTCAAGTTGCGCCAGGGAAAATTTAGGTTAGATATTAGGAAGAACTTCTTTACTGAAAGAGTCATCAAGCATTGGAAAAGGCTGCCCAGGGAGGTGGTTGAGTCCCCATCCCTGGAGGTGTTTAAAAGACAGGTAGATGCAGTGCTTGAGGAGATGGTCTAAGGGTAGACTTGGTAGCCGTAGGTTAATGGTTGGACTGGATGATCTTAGGGGTCATTTCCAGCCTTAAAAATTCTATGGTTCTATGATTCTATGATTCCTTGAGTGGAAGTGCTTACTTGAGCCTGAGAAAAGGCTTACTAGGAAAGCTAAATGCACTGAGTTTAGGGTTCAATTTTTATACTGTGGAAAACACAAAAATTACTCCTATCCCCTATTGCATCTTTTCTGCAGATGACAGCTTTCTACCTTTGTAGAGAAGTGTTAAGTGAGTTGTATGGAAAAAATAAATGTTGGGAAGGGTATAAAGAAGGTGTGAGGTGATAGCCTCAAATATCTGTATGATCAGGAAATTCAAGGGAAGGACAACATGTACTGGAGAAAACAAGTGAAGGGAGGGAAAAGGGGAAGAAGTCTAAAGGTTAAAAGACTACAAACACGTCCTTGCAGACAGTGGCTTCTAAATAACCTGATTACACAATGGGGAACATATTTTTTAAAATCTGGAATAAGGTAATGGCCAGCAGTAGCCTTAGCGGTGTTATTTACTAAAAATATTCATCAGCATTTTCATACCCATAAAACATGCATTGAAAACTGAAAATAAATCCCAATTATGATCTGTATACACCCAGAATAGGTGTATTTCTGTTGTCTTTTTTTGTCATCTCAGGCAATTGTGGGAATTCTCATATCTGACTGACAAACTTCCTAAACCTCACTGCATGCATCCCCTTGATAATGACTTTTTCCTACACACAACTAGTGTCTAAATATGTGATACGTTTGCAGTATCTGGATATCTGCACTCATATTCTAAACAGTCAAATTACCTATTGCCACTAACAGGAAGAATGGTCTCTGCTGAATAAAATACATTTTCCTCCGTATTTGATTCAGGTCTTCCCAGTCAATCTACACATTCACAGCTCCAGGATTAATCCATGCAATTTCTAGTTAAACCAGGAAATTGCCAAACTTACCCAGCATTCCCATTGCCAGCAGCGCTTGTCTTTCTTTGCTGGCAGCTTGTGAATTTTATGTCAGGCTCAGATCTGTTACCCTGCTTTTCAAAGCTCCTCATAGCCCATACAGGCCGTTTCAGCTGAGAGTGGTTATGGAGGCCTCGGGCAGGTGTATCGCACTGAAGCTTTCAGACACAGGAGTGAGAGCATGTATGCAAAAGATAACAGTTGCTTAGTAAAAACTCCTCTTAGGGACATGCTGCATGCAAACTTAGGTGTCTCTGGGAAAGACAAGACCATTTAAACTTGTCTTCTAAAGGTCTACTGCCAAAAAGGGATAATATATACCTTTACTGAAAGAAAAAAGGAGAAACATCTTCAATAATAAGCTGGCAATGAGAGAGGAGTCAGGTATAACAGAGGTGACCAGAAATGGTGTTCAGTTACTTTAAATCACCTCACTGAAAAATGCTTATTTGCAACCACTTTCACACAATTTTTTGCCTTACCAAATTTCAGTAAGTATAAAAAAAAAAAAAGAGGAGAAATATCATTGGTCTGTCATTCTTTACATCAAATTGTGTCCTCTTGGTAGAGGTAGACCTCTACCCTTCTAGAGGATTATTCTATGTTGAGTTCTTTTCAACAAATAATGCGGGGAAATGCATGAAGAAAGGCATATGGCTGAATGGAAATAAATCCCCAAACCCTCAAATGGCATTTTACTTGTCAGACATCACATTCTCCAAGTTGCTATTTTTAAATGTCACTAGGCACTTTTGGTCTGCTAACTTTGATAATTCTGGCAGTATCTAGGAGGGCTGGCTTTGTTTCTTGTTAGAAGAATAATATGCTAGCTCTGTTGTTTGCATATGGAGAAAGGAAGTATGATAGTGAGGACACTGCAGGATAAATTCCACTGTGATTTATTACAGGAAAAGAAAGAAATAGAAGTAACAAAAGAAAAGACAAGCAATAACAACAGAAAGATTGAAAGAATGTGCTTGTATATGCATAAAACATTTATTACTACAGGATATATATATATGATTTATATAAATATGCTGATTTATACTCCTGGAGATGGAATTTAGGCACAGCCTAACTTTGCATATTTAATTTTCATGCAAAAGTGAGGATGAAACAGCAGACACAGACCAACCTTTCCAGGGTGTAAATGAGCAGTGGTCTAACTTCAAATATCCCAGCTGTGAGTTGGCTGTTTGTTCTAGCCTGGGCCCATGCACACAGTTACAGAGACTAGCTAGAGTTGTGATTTTACATTATTTTATGTTAATAAAGAGCTCTTTTAAATACCCCATGACCCACCCAACCCTTCAGTTTACCCTAATGTTTTGCATGCTGGATGTTTATGGAAGACTTGCTTTCTAATACTTTTCAGTTTAAAAATTGTAAGGAAAAGGTGTGTTTTCAACCAAAAGAAACCAATTGTGGCTCTGTTTACAAAATCTGTAGTTGACATGATATCGTAGCTGTATGCTCTGAAAAATTCTATTGAAGAAATTAAAAGAAAAAACTTCAAAGGCCTTTTAAATGCAAAGTTACCACCTATATAGAAAATAATTGCCATAGCTCTATTTCAGTATACTTTGAAAAGAGAACAATTAACTAAGTACAAGTCACGTAACTACGTATCTGTTCTGGCTCTGCTACATAACAACTTCCCTTCATGAACAGTGAAAAACCTGTGAATCTTCTAGAGTGGAAAATAGTAATTTAAATAAATAAATAAATATTGTAAACTGCAAAAAAAGGCCTCTTTTTTATTAAAAAAAAACCCCAGAACTAAAGCCCCAATTGTTTTTGTTCTGAATATTAATGAAGCAATTTAACCTTGTGGTGATGTAGTTACTGGGGCAGGTATTTTATAGCTTTGTTATTTAAATCCCCTTAAAATGAGAGCTACAATAGGAAAAAATAATGTATCCAAAGAATGGGTAAAAATTACTTCTACTTTGAATATGAATAGGGATCTAAAGGCTTTGCACAGAGAGTCTATTTTTCATCTATGGCTAGATATGAATCTCTCACTTTTCAAGCTTGTAGACAGAGAAGTGCACGCAGAACCCTTAAGCTATGCAGCAGCCCATGCAGCATGTCAGGTCAGCACCTGGACACTGGAGAGGGTACCTGTAAACTGGAAAGGCACCTGTAAAGTTTGCAGTGGTAGTTAATGAAGCTGTATGCCCCTTGTGAGAAAATTAAATATTCTCACCACTCAGCCTAGCAGTCACAGGATGCCTGGAAGCAGCTGTCGATATAGCAGACGTAAGAGATGTTATAAATAGGTCAGTGAAACAGGCAGCAAGTTCTTCCATTTTATTCCCTGCTGCCCTGCAAATCCTTGCAACTGGAGGACATATATTATTGGAATAAAAATACAGACCTAAAGAAGCCCAAAGGAAAGTGATATCACTACTCTAGATTTCTCTATATTATTCAGGGTCTAAAACATTAAACTTTCTGCCTAATTATTTTTCTAATGTTGTAAATGGAAACATTGTTTTGAGACTGTCAGCAATTGTGAAATGAAAATGGAACAAACTTTACTAGTGTGTGTCTAAACTTTATGTCTTCTCAAAGGTCAGGCAAGTGCAAAGATTACACACCATACTGGGAGACATTAAATAAGGGTAAAAATTCTGGTGGAGTCGCTGCATTTTATCAGAGCACTCAGAGGGAATAAATGTGTTTTCCAGGTCACAGATAAAGGTTGATTGCTTTTATGGAATGAATCTGTAGCCCAACAATTGAATATAAAATCTATACAGGACTTAGATAGGATTGAATTACCTCCCTGTCCTTTCAGTACAGGATCCCAGTTTTTAAGATTTTGCATCAACAAGGAAAGAGGGCTACTATGGAATTTACTTCAAGGTAAATAACTATGTCATCTGCAAGAACCAGTAACTCTCAGGTTGTTAGCAGTGTAAATGTGGGCCTAGGAGCCTGCCTCTGCAATAATGAACAGAAGACACTTCTTCCCAACCATTTATTTGCCTAAACTAGGTGACATCTGTAAGATGATCCAGCCAAACAAGCACCATGCAATGGCTGTAGAGTGGAATAGGACATGTTAAAATATGTGTTGAATTCCACTTGCTGTTTAGACTATGTGGGTATATTTCCTAAAACGGTTTTCAGACTCTAGCTAATACAGAGAAAAGGTTGCTAGATGAAGTAATACAGTTAGATCTGTATTGATCTTTCTGGATTGAAATATGCTTTGCCTTGTATACTCAGTGTAAAAAACAGAGATAATCCAGGGCATTGGCTTTGGCCCTTCTTGTTTCTTTCCAACATTGGGAATAGATCTGTTCATGTCACTTTGGTCTTCAATAACCTAATATATAAAACATTCACAACCATATTGGAATTTTCCACCAAGGAAATTTCTAATGTGTTTTGAAGACCAAGCAAGTGGAAGAAAACTAGAATTTGTAATTGACACAATCTCATAAAACCCCCTCCTCTTATTGGTTTACATGAAAATTAATTGTGCTGTTGCCTATTGAAATATGAAGAGATGGTGCTATAACACTTAAAAACAATCCTGCCACATCATTTTGCTCTAGGATATTATGGTTAACTTGAGTTATCTAGATGAGCTTCCCTCCCACACTGGTGGCATTGATTGTTAGGATTTATAATATTAAGGGGAAGATAACCTACTTATGTTTTGGTTTGCGTATGTGTGTTGGTTGTTTGTTTTTTTTTCTAACTTCTGTAAGTCACTAAACTTTTTTTTTTTTTCTGAGAAGGTCATGTATTAACTTTATTTGACATTATGAGTATGTGCAGCTGAGTCACATGATGTAGAAGTTGAAAGTTGAGATTTAATTTGGTTTATTATTTCCAAGATGTTTCTTAAACTGTCATGAGACAGGATGGATTTTTTATTAACTCTGGCTAGTTCTAGCACTGTGAGATGTCCTTAATAGGCAGCGGGGCTGATGTCTCCATCTTGGTTTTAAGTCCTAATAAGGCCTAATGGTAATTGATAATTTGTATCTGTAGACAAACATTTTGGAGCCTTTTTCTTACAAGAGCTCTTCATAATCTTCCCAAACTTTGTGAGTTCCCTAAAGGAAGATGATTAGTAGAAGTTGTAAGGAAACTTCTATAAAACAGAGGCTACTTGATAACAAAATTCAGTGTACCTGTGATTTTAAGCAGAGAATACTTGTAAGGTAGGATCTGACAAGACAGCTAAAGCTCTGGGGAAATATGGATGTTAACCACCAACTGTGCATTCAGCATTATAATCACAAACTGGAAGAAGAGAAGGTCCTCAACAGAGGAGGATCTGAAGTGGCAGGAGCTGTAAGTGTTGTCTTCATTCACATTCTTGCTGGTACCTCAGGCATGAGTAGAAGTTCTCCATGTAGAAAATAGAGTTGCTAGTTGCAATATGTTGATATAGAAGATTGTTTGAGGAAACAAATAAAGGATGAGGATGGGAGAAATAACAATAACAACAAAAGCTAATTGAATATTACATACATTTTAACAGCTGTCTTTACTAAGAGTGAGTGAGAGACAACAGCCATAAAGCCTGAAAGAGTTCCAGGACATTGTGTCACAGATGACCAGAGTGAAAGAAGTTAGTGACAAGTATGGGGACATCTACAGTGCAGATGTTCCTCTAAACAGTGCTTGCTAATTGTCTTCACTCAAACACCCTATTTGATAGGGAGTTTATATAGAAAAATGTATATGGACAAGTATGTGAGAGATCTTCAGCTCTCACAAATAAATCTGCCATCAACCAAAAGGTTTTTACTTGAAACACTAACTGAAAATTACTGAAAATACTGTCTCTAACTCAGAGTAGACCTATTTATTAAGAGTAAGTTAAAGTCAAGTTTGTTTTGTCAAGAGAATTTGCTGAATTTTACTTTTTTTTTTTTTGTAGGGCTGGAGTAGTTGTGAAAGACGTTCCATTCTTATTCTTTTGCATGTGACATGGGTTATGTTTGTGAAACTACCTTTCCAACCTTTGACTTAGCTGGCCTATCAAATAACTGAAGTTGCAAGATAGCAAGATAGTTTTGTTTTTCTTTGCTCGCCATCACGTGCTTAACATGTAAATAGATGTCTGGGGCTTTGCTTCCCCTTTCAGTTAATGAGTAGAATAACTTTGAGGCAGACGAAACAACATCACAGAAGGTTTCTTCTCACGTTACTATAAAAACTGTTCTGAAATTAGCTAAAAGTTACTTGCTGTTCACCTCAAGCCAATATACATAAAGCCATAGTTAAAATCTCCTGTTTATTTGTCAGAAAAGCCAGAATCATTCTTTCCTCCTGAATGCTCCTTTTATATAATTAATGATAATAAATATTCATAAGTATCACTCACTGTTTGAACAGTATTTTATTCCTTTTAAGACATCAGGAGTTTTCACTTAGATGTAATTTTCAAAGTAATTTTTTTTCTTCTTTGGGTGGAAGGAAAACTTGCCCAATGTGCAAATCTAACCAAAGAAAGTGCTGATCATGTTATTTATGCCAAGCCCCTTGGTTTCAGTGGGAGCAAGTGTCTTTTTTTTTNCCAGAGTATTATCTTTTAAAGGAGTCTTTAAGGATGTGGGAAGCCCTTGTGTTAACCTCAATAATGTCTCTTTTAAGGCTAGTCATGATACTTTACAAGAACTTAATCTGCAAAAAAGTATATATACTAATAATATACTAAGTATATTTATTTACTAATAATATACTAAGTATATTTATTTACCCATTAACCAAGTAAGCGCACAGCACCTTGCCAAGTATTTTTGGCAGAAATAAGATGATACCAGTGTTATACAGCACACAAATGGGAAGGATTGTTCCAAAAAGGGTAAAGGTAAGCCAGGAAGTGTAATCTTCTCACAAAAGTTTTGTGAATCCAGGAAGTTAAAGTGACACTTAGGTTATTTGTATTTGTTGTGCGCCCTGGGTATGTGTGTTTTAATCTGGGGTATTTTGTGTTCCTTGGGATTTTACAGCTGATCCTGAGGCTCAGGTCATTCCCTTCACTATCCCCAAATTGCAGAGAACATAATTGCCCCATGTAGGGTTTGGGGNTGCTTTGAAAAAAGGAAATCAGCCACTTGAATTCATCAGTAGGAAATGACATCAAAAAAATACTGAGAAGTTTTTTTTTGTGGAAAAGAAATAGAAGATTGACAAATTCATGGCTTTAGATCTTAGATTTTGTCTTTACTAGTCCCAGAGTATTATCTTTTAAAGGAGTCTTTAAGGATGTGGGAAGCCCTTGTGTTAACCTCAATAATGTCTCTTTTAAGGCTAGTCATGATACTTTACAAGAACTTAATCTGCAAAAAAGTATATATACTAATAATATACTAAGTATATTTATTTACTAATAATATACTAAGTATATTTATTTACCCATTAACCAAGTAAGCGCACAGCACCTTGCCAAGTATTTTTGGCAGAAATAAGATGATACCAGTGTTATACAGCACACAAATGGGAAGGATTGTTCCAAAAAGGGTAAAGGTAAGCCAGGAAGTGTAATCTTCTCACAAAAGTTTTGTGAATCCAGGAAGTTAAAGTGACACTTAGGTTATTTGTATTTGTTGTGCGCCCTGGGTATGTGTGTTTTAATCTGGGGTATTTTGTGTTCCTTGGGATTTTACAGCTGATCCTGAGGCTCAGGTCATTCCCTTCACTATCCCCAAATTGCAGAGAACATAATTGCCCCATGTAGGGTTTGGGGTTTTTTTTTCTGGTCCAAATTCCTATTATTTCTTGTCAGCATCAAGTCCAAGGTGTTTTTTCCATTGTGCCCTTGTGTTGGTCAGACATCTGGACCTACGGAGCAGAGACAAGGAGATGGGATTCCCGAGCCTGGAGCAGGCCTGGATGCCCCGAGCGGCTCACCCACAATTCCTGTCAGAGCCAGGGAGGCAGTTTCTGTCAGACCAAGCCACCATTTATAAACCAGCATCCTAAAGCCCTGAGTCAGGAAGGGCAGGATCGTGCTCGGCTGCCTGTAACACCCACTGTGAAGACCGCCCTTGACGCCTCGCACTGCGGGGCCGGAGCTCCTCCTGCCATCACAAAGCAGGAATGCAGGAACGTGAGCGCCGGGGGCTGCCCCCTCACGACAGCCCATGCCCGCTTCCCTCCGGGGCGGGCGGTTACCGGGAGTGAGGGGCAGGACGCTCCCCTCGGCCCCGCCCCCGGCCGGGCGCGCCGTGCCACCTAACGAGGCTCCTGGCGCTTCCTGCGCATGCGCGCAGTGTGCCGGAAGGCGGCCACGTCTGCCGGAAGATGGGGTTAGGCCGCTGGGGCCGGTTCGGGGTCTCGCAGTGATCGTTGTCGCCTGGCTCCTACTACTCCCACCCCTCTCTCTCGACTTCCCGGGGTCTCCCACGCTGGGAGGAGGTGAGGCCGGGTTGTGCCTCCGCCGCCCCGTAGGGCCGCCGGGTGGGGGTGGGGGGACCGGGCCGGCGACACGCATCTGTGCTATGCGTGGGCGGGGGGGGGGTGGTAGGCAGCGGCCATCCGGAGCATCCCTGTCCCGGGCAGTGTGACCTGCCTCTGCGCTTCCCGCATCCTGCGGCTGTGCTGGGCCGTGGGGCTCTTCACAAGCCTGCCCTGGCGTGAAGGGGCCGTTCCCGGGAGTGGCGATAAAGGACACGTCGCCTGTGTAGTCTCGCAGACTGTTGGTGAGGTGAAGGTGTGCACTTGTCCCCTGTGTTGGTGTCACAGAGGGGACCGCAAAGCTTGTCGATGAAAGTTTCTCCGATGAATCTGCAGGCCAGACATCTAAGGCTTTGTTGTTATCTGTTTCTGTAATAAGCATCTGGCTCCTTCTGCTGCAAAGGTGTTTGTGTTTGTCACATGCAAGTATACTTTATATTTGATTGTTGTTGCAGATTGGGTAGCAGTTACTGATGCCAGAAACAGATACGGTGTTCTGATAGCTGAGCCTTGTTTTGGTCTATTTTCCTTCAGAAACTGATTTGGGTTATTTACAGCAGTTAACAAAACTGCAAGATATCGAGTGAGTAGGAGAAAAGTGTTGGAATAATCAAAGCATTAATAGATCAACACAGCGGTTCTTCAGGTAACCCTGTACTTCCTGCCTTATCAACAGCAGTCTGATTTGTAATCATTCTATGTCTTTTGCAATTTTAATTTTGTAGAGTATATCAGCAAACATCCATCATGTCTTGGCTTGCTGATCTTGCTGGGAAGGCAGAGGATCTACTCAACAGAGTTGATCAAGGAGCCGCATCTGCTCTGAACAAAAAAGAAACAGCAAGCAGTGCAGTTCATGATAATAAAAATTTGGACTCTGTCAATGAATATTCTGACTTGCACCAGCATACTGGAGAACTGAAATACCAGACATCATCCAAAGCAGCCTACATCTCCTCTGCAGCTGATAATATTAAACATCAAAAGGCCACAATCCTAGCAGGAACAGCAAATGTTAAACCAGCACGAAGGACATCTGAGGTTGCTTCTCCAGTAGAAAGTGTTTCCACACCCAGAGCTTCCTCACATTTTGTGAGAAGAAAAAAGTCTGAACCTGATGATGAGTTGCTGTTTGATTTTCTCAACAGTTCGGAGAAAGAGCCTAATGGAAGGATGGAAGCTAAAAAAGAGAAGAGCAAGACACCTGTCCTTCAAAATCACTCTCGGACTTCAAGCATTAGTTCTGTGTCTGCTAGTACGCAGAGTGCAAAAACTACTGAAGACAATTCCATCAGGAGCAAAGGCAATGGTAGCTAAATAGTATTGAACCTAGTAATATTTAAAACCCAGATATATCTAGGATAAGACTAGGGTAATGGATTTACTGCCATTTCTTGAAAAATCTAGTGGTAGTAGTACATCACATGTGGAGTGTGTTAGGGTTCTTTACATTTTTTTTTCATCACAGAGATAGTCTGAGATAGCATGCTAATTTGACAAGCTGCATAATTACAACCAAAATTCGTGTTCTTGATTTACTTATTGCTCTTGCTCACCTTGACCTGTTTGAGCTATGATCTAAGCTTGCATCAGCCCCCATACATCTGTAATTAGAAGCACAGGGGCAGTTGCATTTGTTTGATCCCTCAGGGGCTCTTACCTGTTGTTGCCACCTTAGGAGAGTGAGTGACTTTAACCAGCTGGTGTATGTTGACTGTTGCTAAATGCACCATGTGAGGTGATACGAAGTTTTCTTCTGATGTGGAAGAGGGCTAAGCTGTCAAACTTGCTTGTCCTGTAGGGTGGAAAGTTGAATGTGGATAGGCTGTTGTAGAGCTACAAGCATGAAAGGTAGATAGAAAAAACTTTCTGTATTTTTTTTTTTCAATTAGCTGAAGTCTCTTTCCCTGGATTTTCAGCAGTTACCTATCTGGGACACTAAATTCAGGACTATTAATCACATTTTTTTGCTTACTGCATCCTGTGTTGTTTTATCTTACACTTCTATAAAGCTTCCAGCTATCTACAGGTTGGAATTAAGACTGTTACTGTGGACATATCAGTTTTGCAGCATTAATCCAGGATGCTATGTGAGTGCTTGTGCATGATGGAGAAAGGCTGTTAGTTCCTCCTTCTCTCTAAGGGACTGTTCTGTTGTTCATACTATTGCCAGGAGTTCCATTACTGTTCTCACTGAGCTTCTAAGATTAAAAAAAAAAAACCAAACACTCCCCACCCAAAAAAAAAAACCAAACCAACAACCAAAATCAAACAAAAAACTAAACAGAAAAATCATTATTTTGGTTCTCATAATCTAGAGAATTACAGTTTGCATTGTCAGAAAGCTTTTAACAGTTTGTCTACCCTGTATTGTACATCAACCCTGTATGCTTTCATTAGAGAAAGGAAAGATCATGCTTCTGCTAAATTGCTGCAGCTTGATTTGTTAAAGTGCTTTTTTTAAAAAAAAAGGAGAATATTATATTGATGCAGACTATCACTAAGGTGATGTGTAAACTGAAGTGATTCTTATTTGTTTTTGCACAAAGATAACTAAAATACGTAGCTGTGTGCCTGAATTGCATAGTTAGCAAAATGGTTATGCGTAGTTATCTAAACAGACTTTTTAAAATAAAATTCGTGTTCTCAAAATTTTATTCGGAAACCAGAATGAACTAGTACTAAAACTTCCCCTAGTTAGTTGTTACATGTATTTCATCTCTTCTATTACTCTCTCACCTTCTGAAGACATCTATGGGCAGTGTAGTCATAATAAAGTATTAATGTTTTGAACTCCTAAATTTACCATTAATGTAAAAATAAATTTTACAACTTCCTTGTCATGTCTTGCAGGATTATCAAAAGGTTGTATGATGGGTGTGTACTTTGTAATAGCCCTATTTTGCACAAGTGTCTCAGGAGAAGCAGCTCCATATCCATTTCAGTATAAGCTTTTTTTTTGTTTTTCATATTTTATGTATTTAACCACTTATGCAGAACATGGAATTGCTCTTTATATCAAGGCAATCTTTATAAGTACATATTGTAGTTCTAACTTGCATCTCTCTACAGAAACTCCAGACAGTTCCGATTCTGGGCTAGGAGCTCAAGTGGATGTCATGAAGGATTCACCACCAAGTGCAGTAACTAACCCTAGCCTTTCAGCCAACGATGATCTCAAAACACGTGAGCTATCCAATCTTCGCCTGGAGAATCAGCTGTTGCGGAATGAAGTTCAATCTTTAAATCAGGAAATGGCTTCATTAATTCAGAGATCCAAAGAAACACAGGAAGGTAGTGTGATTTGGGAACTAAACTCTAATGTATTACTAAAATCAACTACTAAACTTCTATTTCTATGTTAGTGTTTTGTATTTCAAGTAAAATCTTTCTATTTGCATGTATGACTTCTAAGTAAAATGACTCTTAGCTTCAGAATTCTGTGCTGGGAGAAAATAAAAGGCTTGTTGTGCTGTAGAGGTAATACAGTGTTGGTTAAAACTGGGGGACCACAGTTTTTTCCAAAGTAACCATATAAACCAGATAATTGTAATTTCTATTGAAACTTAATATGTGATTTCTGATTAAAACCAGAAGGCTCAGCAACTGTTCAGGAATTATTTCAAGGCTGGTGGTTATTTTTCTTGGCTGAGCTTATTGTCACTTTGAACTGAACGTCATGATGTTTTATGCAGAGGTTACCAAAAGCTTGTTTGTACAGTGCTGTTAGACAGCATACCATTGCAAGGGGCAGGTGAAATTTGTCAGATGCAGTGAAACACAGAATGAAATGCCTCTTCAGATAGAGCAGGACCCATACGATTTTGCAGGCTGACAGCCAGTCTGGCATTTGTTATTCACGGTAGCTCATAAAGTTTCAGTGTTACTTCAACTTGATTGGATTTAATTTCTTTTTTTTAAGAAATGTGATGTGTACATCCTGACTCCTTACAGGACCTCGCAATACCTAGTTTTATAAACTTCAAATAAATTTGTTATTTTGTAGAATTGAACAAATCCAGGGAAAGGGTTGAGAAGTGGAATGTTGACCATTCAAAGAGTGACAGAATGGTTAGAGAACTTAGAGCTCGAGTTGATGATCTGACAGAAGCTGTTGGTGCCAAGGATTCACAGCTGGCTGTGCTGAAAGTACGATTGCAAGAAGCTGATCAACTCTTAAGTGCTCGGACAGATGCTTTGGAAGCATTGCAGAGTGAAAAATCACGGTACTTCATAATTTCAGTACTTTATTAATTTGCAAGTAGTATTAGGCTTGAGCATTTTTATCTCTAACAGTTAAAATGAATACACTAATGAGGAAGAGGATTGTTAAAGATTTGAAATACAAAGATTAAAGCTTGCTCTGAGCCTGTTACAGCTGGTAGTGGAATTGGCAAATGAGTATTAAATAGGGACAATAGCTGCCTGTTTATTGAAATACATTTTGTATAAAGTATTTTTGTTTGTCAGAGGCATTAAGCTGAAGATAAAGAAAAATGTTTTTGTCTTGAAAAATATGCTTGCTTATCCGAGACATAAAGAATTTTCTGACCTAACTTGGCATTGAGATACAAATCTGCAGTTGGATACTTGAGAATTCATCCAGGGAGGGGCTACCTCCAGGCCTCACACCTCTTGCCACCCATATTTTAATTTACTAGGTAGATGTTCAAGGCTGGTCTGGAAACCAGGTAGTTGTATTTCCACCTGAAAATCACACTAGGTTTCTTCTTTCTCAATTAATACATATATCACTCTTCCAGGATAATACAAGACCACAGTGAAGGGAGCAGTTTGCAAAATCAAGCTCTTCAAACTCTTCAAGAGAGGCTGCGTGATGCAGACTCCGCACTCAAACGAGAGCAAGAAAGTTACAAACAAATGCAGGTTAGATGTGAAGAGTAAGGAAGAGTTTCTAACTCTGCTTTTGAGATCACATCTACGAGGTTCCACCATCTCTTTTTCCCTTTGAATTCAAAGTCATGCTCAGAAGGATGTGCTGTCCGCTGCACTAAGTATCCTTGTGATGCTATTTACTATTTTTTTAGGATTAATGCTGATAGGTTTTAGATCTGTTTTTCTTGTTAACTTTAATGTTAAAACACGTTTCACAGCTAAGTCAGTGATCAGTTTGACTTTCCATGCTACGCTGTTACACAACAAAATGTTACATGATTTTAGTATGTAATCTTGAGAATATTATGTTGGAGGGTACAGTAAAGACAAGTACATCATGGTTGGAAACTGCTTTCCATACTTAGCTTGTGCTTGTTATTTATAATAGCATCCTTGAGTATCCTAGTTGGTGTCTGTTTTGTTTTGTTTTGTTTTTATTTTAAAGTACAAGAAAATATGGCAGACTACATTTAATAATATATTTTGGGGAGAAACCTTGCTTTTTTTTCTTACCAAAGGTAATTAATAGGAAGAACGATTTCTGATGAGAAGAAATGCATATTTTAATAGATACTATTTAAGACTTGATTAAGCAAGCAGAATTTCTTTCTGTGTGACTCTAATGCCTCTTGAAATTGGAGGTGCTAGGTAGGAGGTGATGCTTCATGTACAGTTGCTTTTAAGATTTTTTTCCTTTTCTAGGCTAAAGTTGAGACTATGTTTAAGCACAAAATATTGTTTCTTTATTGCTAATAGAATGAGTTTGCAGCTCGTCTAAGTAAAATGGAAGTAGAACGTCAGAACTTGGCAGAAGGGATAACTGTAGCAGAAAGAAAGTATTTTGATGAAAAGAGGCGAGCCGATGATCTTCAGCAGCAAGTCAAAGTAACCAAAAATCACCTAGAATCTGCAAAACAAGAGCTGGCAGACTACAAACAGAAAGCTACTCGCATACTCCAAGTAAGCAGTTATGTAAAGAAATCCAGTTTGATCTGTGAACTTTTTTAAGGTGTTACACTTGAAATAATCTGTTATTTTCATATGAGTTGTGATGTGTTTTGCAGTGTGTTTCTAATGATACTTACACATGCTGCATTTTGTACCTCTAAAATTTAAGTTTACAGATTAAGTAATTTAAATAAAAGTTCAGTTTCTCACGTAAAAATTCAGCTGAACCATTGCTCTTACTGTGTAGTGTCTGTCACTGTGTTCCGCATCTAACAGTCCAGTATTAGGCAGGTAGATAAATAGATGTAGCTTACAGTTTGTTCCACACCCGATATTCTTGAGACAAGAATATTGCTATATTTTGCTTGAGCCCAAAGCATAGCATATAATGGATACTTATGTGTAAACGAAGGAAAATATTTTGAATATTCTGAAAGGTTGTATGCAATCGGTATTTTATAAAGAGTGTCAGAATTAGGTGTTCTATGCAGAGTTCTGCAGTGTTTAATTTGTTAAAGATGCCAAATCCAAATATGGTCAGGTTGAGTCTTGTTTATAAAAGTTAGCAAAATGTTGATGAAAGTGTTGTCTGTTGAGAAGAATTAATTTAGTCTGATATCCAAGGACAGGTTTTAAGTCATCATGATAAACAAGAAGCAGAACATCAGAAGTCAGCGTTGAGCTAATGTTGTTGACTGAATAAAATGGCTCATCCTCTTTCTGAGAACAGTTCTTGCTGTATTTGGCTCTTGGCTTTATTAGCAGGAGAAGTTATGGACTGAAAGGGGGTCAGTTTTGTCATTAGTCTTTGTTAGCAAATGTCTTTCTTAGGGTAGCTGGAAAGCCAGAATTATTATCAGTGATATGTTTTAACATTCCAGGCACTTCTAAAGATAAAAGCTGTACTAGATAAAAGTCACAAAAATTATCAATAGGGGGAAGCATTTTCATTTTAAAAAGTGTAGGGTCATTATTGACTAAAAAACCCATGGGAAGCAGTTCTTTTACTACACTTGAATTTTAGAGCACTGTAATTTTGGCATATTCTTGTTGAGCACTTGTTAAATACTGCAATAATTAATATGTTGATTTATTATTTCAGTCTAAAGAAAAGTTGATAAACAGCTTAAAAGAAGGCTCTGGTATTGAGGGCCTGGATAGTAATACTGCAAGTGCAATGGAACTGGAAGAACTGAGACATGAGCGAGACGCTCAGAGAGAAGAAATACAAAAACTAATGGGACAAATACAACAGATGAGAACAGAGCTGCAGGTAACCATGATTATACACGTGTGTTTCTGGTTAACCAATCAAAAGGGATTTGCTTTCCTGTACACTTCAGGGCTGTTGCTTCTAGTGTTTACTTGACCTGGTATTTAGATAAGCCAACTTTTGCTCAAGGTGAGATGCATACTCATTGATAACCGATTTCTTACCATGTTCTCTTTCACCACATCAGGTCCCGTGGAAGGAATATTTCAGATACTGCTTCTCTCTTTCCTCGCTACCATGTGCTCCTTTTGAGAGAAGCATTTCTTTCCAAATAAGCATGGGGATTTCTGTAGAGATCACCTATATCCTTTTCTGCCAGGGCTACTAATCCTTGAAGTAACTATAATCCGAGTTGTCTCCTGGAATAATTGGCTCAACCCAGCAGTTGCACGCAAAGCCTACTTTACACAGTTTTAGCCTGTAGGCAGTAGAAGGGAATAAAACGGAGGCTTTTCATGTTCTTAAAATGCATTTATTTTATTACTCTACTAGTAAAAACACTCTGTGTAAAAAGAACATATGCCCTTCAATACATACCTTCATTTTCCTTCCACACATTATTGCACATACAATTAATTTCTTGCCATTACCTATGACAGATTTCAGTATTTGATTGTTGACAAAACTAACATTTCTGTTAATTTCAGGATATGGAGGCTCAGCAAGTGAGTGAAGCCGAGTCAGTGAGAGAGCAGCTCCAAGACCTACAAGAGCAAATAGCAGCACATACAATGGCCAAGCAAGAGACAGAAGCTGAACTAGAACGGCAAAAACAGGTAAGGAATTCTTGAAAACCAAACGGTCTTTTTTTAAGCCCCATTTAGTGTCATCAGTAAAGCATTTGGCTTAATAAGAGAGTAGCTTTTACAGTATTTGGATTATTTTTTGTCCAGTATTAAAAAAAAACCAGCTCCAGAAGCATCATGAGTGTCACTAGGCCGACAAAGAGCAGACAGGGCCTTCCAGCTACTCCTGATAAACAGAGAACTTGCTGATGTATTAAAGAATGAACATGACCCTAGGGACTGCGCAAAATTGATCAGGATCTTAAATTTTACTTAGCTAGGGGGCAAGAGGTATATAGGTACATTTGTAACCATTATTTCTATTAAGAAACTCAAATACTAAACATGGTTACCATGGAACTTCATGTGATAAGTTACTACATACGGCTTACTTAGCTCATAAAACAAATGCTAATTGTAGTAGCAATGCATAGATTGTTTTTTTTTAAATCTGTTTGCTGACTTCTGTATCTGAATGTTGTAATTTCCAAACTGCTCTGTAAGACAAATTATATTACTGAATTTTGTCAAGTCATGCTTTTAAGCAAACACCCCCTTGATTTCAGCTGTTTTCTGCTAAAAAGAGGGGGAAGGTGAAGGCAAATTTATATCTTATGTGAAACAAACTTGCTATTCAGTAGAAATCAAACAAATGTTTTGCACCCTATTGATTTATTTTTTTCTGTAAGAAAAAGCTTATGTGAAGAGACTTAATAATGAAAAAAGCAGGAGAGTGTGCTGTATCTGCTAGGAACAATTTATCTTACAGGATTATCTGTCCTTCCAAAAATTACATTTTAATGAGATGCTAGCAGCTTGAACTAATTAAAGGCAGGAGTCGAGGTCTGCACTTGATGGATAGCTGATGTTTATTATATCAAAGCATATGGTACATTGTATTTTGTTACTTCTGCCCTTCTGAGGGGTATATGTAGTCAGTGTTACATGTAGAAAAAGTGACGTGAATTAAAAAATAAAACAAAAAAGGCATTAGCAGTTATTACTGAAACTGAACTATTTCTTTACATGACACATATTTTATATGTGCTTTTAAAGTAATTGTGTGCTTTGTCTGGGAATTCCTTTAACTATTGCCATAAGGTTTCTGAGACTGAAGATGGAAAATAAGTAGAGGTGTTATTTCTTGTACATCTGTTGATTTGAAGGGAGAATCTGTTTTCTGTAGTAGCTTAGAGCTGAAATGATGCAGTGATTTGAAGACTGCCTTAATTTAAAATATACGTATAACAGGTCTTTAAGTTAGAGTTTAAAATAGCCACTAAATCATGGAAGTTTCAACATTTTTGGTTAGATTCGCTGTTCAGTAAGCTGTCCCTTACTATTATTCCTTCCCCTTTCACATCTCTTATGTTAACTTTTCCTAAACGTTAAAGGAAGGTCTTTGTCATCTGGAACTGTAGATAAATATGCCAAAAGTTTGGAAAAAACACTTGGAAAAAAAATATATTTTGGATTGATGGATTTATATAAGGAATACAGATTCCTCCCAGAGTATTTCCAAATTATATAAGAGACATTATTGACATCATTACAAGATATCAATAAAATAAATGTTGATAAGGAAGATAAATCATTCTCCCAATGGAATTGTTTGACTTGTAGTAAACTAGTCTGGAATTGAAAGATGGAGAGAATTGGTCTACAAGGACATGTAGTGAAACTACTGTGAAGCTCTAGATAAGAGAATGTGTTTCAAAATACATGTATTTATACCATCTTTTATTTGATTGTGATACATTTTCTAGGAACTCCATTATACTGAAGAAGAATTGTATCGAACCAAGAATACTTTGCAAAGCAGAAT
Source organism: Heliornis fulica (assembly GCA_013399135.1). NCBI lineage: Eukaryota > Metazoa > Chordata > Aves > Gruiformes > Heliornithidae > Heliornis > Heliornis fulica. The sequence continues at coordinate 148,437 of VXBZ01009166.1, forward strand.
AAAAGACAGAGAGGAAGAGATTCAGAAGCTCAGAAATCAGGTACAGTGTACATAGAAAACAGCTTTGTCATCTTCAATTATGAAAACAGTGATGAGAACAGTTTAATTAAACTGTGTAAAAGAAACAAAGGCTCCACTAATGAGTTGCAGTGTACTTGTTTTCAGTACAGAATAGAGCTTTGCATAGAGGGAGTGCTTTTGACTTAAGGGAGAAATAAAATATATCAACCTGTTTCCCAAGTAGACCTTATGAAGTGATGCTGTACCCCTGTTCTTCTTTTTGAAAACTAAAAAGTCATTTGTGCTTGATTACATCATCATGGTTTCTGCAAAGATCCTTTAAACCAGCATAAGAACATCCTACAGACTCAGTGATCCATCTAGTCTGCTGTTCTGTCTTGGACAGTGGCAATGGGGCCAGCATGAGGGCCTGGCCACTTTCTTCACTCCCTTGTCCTTGCTCAGCACCAGCAGTTGGATTAGTGGTTGGACATTAGTGTTTAAGTACTTACTAAGTCCCACCAGTATGTTTATGGACTTATTTGCCTTGATTCAATCTAATTCCTTCTGCAATCTCCTTGGGCAAGATGAAGGCATAGACCTCATTTTGTGTAAATTATTTTAGCATAATGAAAAATAAGTCTATATGTAGAGAAATTGATAGTATAGTGTCAACGATTGTCTGCTGTTCACCGAGTGTCAGAAGATTTGGAAGTTGCTGAGTTTTGATACAGATTTCTTGAGCCTGTTGGCAGATGGTTCTTCAGGTAGTACTAGCCTCAGGACTCCCTGCTCCTGTCATGGTGCATTGCATCTGATTTGTAGCTTTGATATTTCACTGGCTCTGGTTCCTGCTGATTCTGTTTTTTTCATGATTGAAGCTCCATCTTTGTGGTACACGATGCTGTAAGTGGCTGAAGTCCAAGACTAGTGAACAGGCCAGCTATTGCACATATGGCTAATCTGGAGACTCACATTTGCATTAAATGTTTTCTGCAAATTGAATGACATGACCCATGGCTTCATTTGCTGTCCTTGCAATTTCTATTTGCTAGTATAATCATGTTTTCTGCCTCAGTGCACCTCAATTCTTCTGCAACGTATCCAGCGTATTCTCCACTTCTGTTGAAGCTTCCCTGTAGAATGGCATCAAATTCACCCCACTTGTACTGACTTTTTCCTTCCTCGCTTGAAAACATTTTATGTAGTCACTTGTTTTGTGGAGTTACAAGGATAGCCAGACTGGATTGTCTGGCTGTTTGTGTGCCTGCCATTTAAACTGAGCTCTGACACATAGCACTGAGTTTTGTGATGCAATGTAGCAATTATACAGAAATGTTCATGTGATTAGAGATGGAAAACATAGGAATACTTGTCTATATAGTTTCTTGTGTCATGTAAAATCTTGTTTTAGCAGTTGTCAATATGGTGATTATTTTGATAGTATTATCCCATAAAAATTCTCTGATGTCATAACTTTGTTTCTTGGAGGACTTACGTTTTTTAGAGTGTTGTAACATGTCAGTTGGTCAGACTTGTAACTTTTACTTTTTTCTTTGCTTGCTTTTTAGCTCACAAACAAGGCTCTAAGTAGTAGTAGTCAGACAGAATTAGAAAATCGGCTTCATCAGCTAACGGAAACGCTAATTCAGAAGCAAACCATGTTAGAGAGCCTCAGCACAGAGAAAAACTCGCTTGTTTATCAACTGGAACGACTTGAACAACAACTGAAGGCAATCCAAGGCACTAGTACTAATGGACCTTCCATTAATATGGCAGGCATTGATGGTCCTGAAGGTAAATAAGGAAATACAGTACTTAAAACACCATCCTTTTGGCAGTTCAATCTTTAATATTTCCTAATGCCTTTTCCTGAAAGTCTTGAGTTTAAAAGGAAAAAAAAAATTGCTGAACATGTGCATATTATGCCAAAGACTTTGTCAACAGCAGCCAGTATCATTAAAAAAGTACAAGCTTCTTTTTATGTGTAAATTATTTATGTGTAATGCTCTCAGAACACACTCCTCTGCCCCAGCCAAACAGCACTAACAAATCAAGTTAATAAATGTTTCTCCATTATTTTTATATTTGTTATTACTTAAACAACAACTTGTCTGTCTTTAGACTAATGCATGTTTTTGTTTTTGCTTCTTTTCCCTTCAAATAGGTGCTCGTATGCGTAATGTCCCTGTCCTGTTTAGTGACATGGAAACGAACATGGCGGGAATGTATGGGAGAGTTCGCAAAGCTGCCAGTAGTATAGATCAGTTTAGGTAAGTGTGTCCTAAGGAAATAGGTTTTATCATTGCTGGAATCCTGTTGCAGTTTTCAAGTGACAGACCTTCTGTTTTGAATTGCTTCTATGAAGGTAAAAGTAAAAAATAATGAAGCTGCGGTATGGTGTAAATTCCTATTGACCTAGTTCACTTGTGCTTTCCTATGGTAGTCATATTCTTGAGCTTTTGTAAATTATAGTCAGTTACTTAAACAACACTCCTGTGCATTTTGATCCAAGAGAATTGCTAAATGGTGTACAAAGCCTCAAACATTTTTTCAGCACCACCTTTTCTACCTTTTTCACTTTCAGAGGTTTTTGACAGTGTCTGTGATAAACACTTTTAGAGTGTTTATTTACGGGGGAGTATCATATGTACTCTTTTAATCCTGTTCAGGCATCTCAAATCAAACAAGAATTAGTTAAGATTTCTTGATATTTTTGAGAGCAGGGCACCTTGATAGTCCTTTATGCTTTCACAATACTTAATTTAATTGTGAAGAATACCAGGATTTCCATGATTGGGACCCATCACTTGTGATGTTTTAAAACTACGTTTTATTTGGCGTTATCATACTCATCTGGGTGCACAGGTCTTTTTAACTGATGATACTGAGCACACATCTAATGCAGTATAACTTGTAGCACTCTGGCAGTAAACTTGGAAAACCTGTGTCCTTTTCATCTGATGAAACAGGACATGTAGTGATCTGTGAGTTTTTTCAAAGCAATCCAAGGTTTTAATAGCTTAAATCTTTTTGAAAGATTAATGACCTCCCCTAAAGTAACAAAATTTGACAAATATATAGCATATTTTTGAGTTTTAAAATACCTGTACAGCTCCTGAGTCTTAGCTCTTTTCACAAGCTGAGCCAAGCATGTAACAGAAGAAATTAGAATATATTTTACTGCCTGAGTTTTGAATTTTCTCACTCCATTTAATGTCTTGAGTATATGAAGTAGAGTTCAAGTCAGAAAGCAAGCCATGTATGTGTAGCAGCTGATGTGTAGTGTTCTGGTGATCAGAATGAGGAACAGGAGCTTATCACTCAGTGCTGACTTGTACATTTTGTTTTTCCTCTTGTATTTTTGTAGCATTCGGCTGGGAATCTTTCTAAGGCGGTATCCCATAGCAAGAGTCTTTGTAATCATTTACATGGTGAGTAAGCTTTCTTTAAAGTTAGAAGTTTAATGGAAGATTTCTATAGCAAATTTATGTAATAAAATTAAATTGCAAGATGTTTGATGTTCAAAAGGCCATATAATTAAGAACTCTGTGTATCTTTTTGTAAAGCAGACTAAATAGTACTTACCTGACAGCATTTTGGCATCATGCTACTTGGCAGTTTTCCTTTCTCCCAGGAATTTTTAGTATAGCAGTGTTAAACATGTTTAGGTAACTAACACTGAAAAGACTAAAAATAGAATTTTAGTACTAAAATGGAGAATAATAGTGATCTGTTGCCAAGGTTAACCCACCACACCTGTGTGTACTGCATTTAGGAAAATGATGTTACAGCTTTTAAAATATTTGTCACTTTTAATATTTTTCATTTATAAAAATTAATATTTTTTAATATTTGACACTTGTCCTCTGTGACTAACGATGACACCTCTCTAGTGTCTGAAAAAGTAGCAAGAAAGGTTTTTCCTATTAGACTTAAATAGTAGAAAGTTTCTCAACCCTACCAGGTGAGATCGTCAGCCCTGTGCAGTTGATAAAGATTAAATTCCTCCGTTTTCCACTGGAGGGCAGATGTCTGTCAGTTTAAGCGAGCCTTGGTAAGGAAGGTGTGCAGACTGCCCTACTTGAAAATATTCCACTAGTTCAGTGTTTGAGTGTTTGAAATGAAAAGAAAAAACACAAGCACATTGCTTGAAAAGGCATAATGATTCTTCTGAACAGTTTCCAAGAACAACTGTCACTGTGTCAGGTTTATAAAGCAGACAGACATGAATAAAGAAAATAGAATGACAGTTTCTCCCTGCAGTTGCTTCTTCCAGCCTACTAGGGACTGTAAGGAACAGGGCTGTTTAATTCCCAACGTGTGCGTGCCTGTTCATGACTCAGACTTACCAGTATATGAATAAAATGCTTTGTACCAAAACAGTGAAGACTCAAGCTACTCTCTGAAGTGACACTCGGTGATAGAAGCTGAATATTGGGCAGTTGGTGGCAGCTACCCTTTTTCAGCTTCAACCTTGTAACTTTATTTCTTTTTAAAAAAAGTTTATACCTTATGTATTGTCTGTTATCTCGCTTGTGGCCCCCCCAGCAACTTCACTTCTATTCTATTCTATTCTATTCTATTCTATTCTATTCTATTCTATTCTATTCTATTCTATTCTAATTGGGTAGTTTCAGCCAAATTTGAGTGAGAATTAACATTCAGAAAAAAGTTTATACAAATACTCAAATCAGTGTATGTGATAAGAAAAGCAGAACTCATCTGTTTTACACAGCCCACTAGCAGCCAGTTGGAGCAGGAATACTGGCTTACTGGTTGCTTCAGGCAGATCACATCGTGTACTGGCTGGGTGTCACAGAGAACAGCTGGAGTTACTGGGGCATGGAGGTAGAGAGAGGCCAGAGGACATAAATCTGTACCAGGCTGCTTTAGTTCTGCTGTTTGTGTAAAATCTTGAGTTATCTGCAAATGGTCTGGCCCTGTGTGGAGCCAGGAACCAGATTTGATGATCCTTATGAGTCCCTTCCAACTCAGAATTATCTATGATTCTGTGAAATGACATCTTCAGAATCTGACGCTGCATTTCACTGTGCAAATAAGAGTTCTTTTTTTCAGGGATATCTAAATAATATGAAAAATACCTAATCGAATTATTTCTACAAAATAGGTTTTAGTAACTCTTATTTAGAGCTCTCCTGTTTACTGCTGCTGTGAATGCTTATTGTCAGTGCTGATAACTTAGGTCTTTCTTTTCCCAGGCGTTGCTTCATCTCTGGGTCATGATTGTTCTACTTACCTACACCCCAGAAATGCACCATGACAGTCCCAGTGGCAAATAGACTGAGAGGACCATATGCTGTGCTCATGAACTCAGACTGTCAGTGTCTTTAGAATAATCGGTCCTGAAATATCAGCAAACTTTCCCTTGTGGTTTTAGGAAGAATGGAAACCGTCATGCCTGATCACTACTTTTCAAGCACATGTATAATATTATGTAGCTTTTTCAATGTACTAAAGGAGCATCGCTTTCCTGGAGAAATAAAGCTATTAAGTTAAGCTGTGGTTAGCCTTCCCATTTTATGTAGGCCTTCTGGGGGCTGTAGTATAAAAGATAAGGGTTGCACCTACAGAGAGATGCAAGGATTTCTGAAATTACATTTATGATACAGACTAGTTTAGGTCACACTGGATGTGGGCTATGGTCAGGTTAAAACTGTACTTAGCAATTTAAATAAACTTTATTCCTTCTGCTTTCTTTCAGTCTGCATTTGGACTTCTGATTCTAACTTTGTAAATAATAGGCTTTTCCTTAACATGTTAAATTGAAAAAAGGAGAATGGGTTGGTGCAATATCTTTTTGTAAATAAGTTTAAAAATAAAATATTACTTATTCTTCTTAGCTTTGTACTTCCAGTGCAATAGATGTATCTTCCCTACCAGCTGATCAGTGGCACTGCCTATTAAAAGGCTGGTATTTTAGCTTTATTAGAGAAAGAGAGGTGATTCAAACTTCAGAAATAATGGTGTTTCTTTTTATATATTTTAAATGCATTTTCTTACACCTCTCTCATTCCTGCGTGTCTTAATGAGATCTTATATTCATTGAAATATTTATTTTCTAAAGCTTTGGGTATTCAATTAAAGCTATTTCTATACAAAATCTATTAAAACATCAAGAATTTCTCATCCTAGACACCAAATATACTAATAAACCTCATCAAATATTTACTGTAAACTGCATAATACCAAAACTACTGTAATAGTTCTATCGTTAGATTGTGGCATTCTGTAATGAATTCTCAATACATAATAATACAAGATCACTTTCTTTCCCTAAGCAATTTCTTGTTTTCATGTGTGGTGCTCAAAGCTGAGTAATGAAAATATGACTACAAGCAATTTGTCACTCCTGCTCCTAAGAGTACAGCCCAGTTTTCATGTGACTTGAACACACTAAGCGTTAGTCCTGTGCACGAGGTCTGTCCTATGAGCTCCTATGGAAATGTTACAGTAGACCAATGCCTGTATTGCTGCTCTGGTTCAGCTCTTGCAGAGAAAACTGAAATGTTTTGATGAACTAAGTAATAAAAGAGAGCATTTACTGCAAGCCGTGTCCCTGCCCTCTGTCACATTTGCTGCACTTTGTCAAAACCCTGTTGCCTGTTTTCAATTCTGATAATTGGCTTCAATATGAACCCTGGGCACAGCTGATTGCTGTAGAGATCAGGTTAGGTGCTTTGTACAATCTTTCTCTGTGCATAGGGACTGTTTGTTTATTTCAAACCTCCAAACCAGTGAATCTGTGGATGTTCCTGATGATGACAACTGGGAAGGGAGGAACATTTAGTGATATTAACCCCTTACAGCTTTGCTGACATCACACAAGCTGCACTTCTGTTCCTGTTTCCCTTCTCCCTAAGTTTCTGTTTATCATTTTGAATTATTTTTATTTTGCTAGAGATCACTTCTTGGAATCCACAAACAAAAATGCCTAACTAAACTAAAACCACTAAGTAAAGCTGCTACAGTGCTGCTAGAAGTCTTTATCTTAGGTTAGTACTCTTAAGTTATTCCAAACTTTATGCTAGATGTTTTACAGGGGTAAGCACTGAAAGATTCCTGCGACTTTTGCCTTTTAATTAGACTTGGGTTCTGTATCAGTTTGGGTTTAGCTAGTGTTTGCCTCTGTGATGTCTATTTGGGAAACGTCTTCAGCGCAGAACACCAGGGTGGCATCAGCTTTGTGTTCTTGACCTCTGTATGTTGCTGTTTCTGCTTTTCATTCCTTGTCCATAAAATGATGTATAACAAACTTTTTTTTGTTGGTGCAACTTCAGTTACCACCTTACTATCCATTAGTTTTTCATTAAAAAATAAACCCAACCCCAAACACCTTTAAAAGAAAGACAGAGCTCTTTGTGTACCTGGTTCTCTTTTGATTTTAAAGTGTGGTTTTGCATAGGAAGTAAGCGGTTTATACTCACAGTTCCTTGTCAGGCAAAGGGCTGGCCAGTGTGGAGAGTAACATGGGGTGAAGAGGCAAATGCTACTGTGCCATGAAAGGCTATACTACAGATCATGTAAACACCTTTAAAGCATGGTATGAAAAGCCTTTATTATGGTGTTAAACTGTTTTGGAGCTATACAAGAAATACCTGAAGTTCTGTATAAACACACTGGGGTTCTGCCCCAGTAATGCATTTTAATAAGAGGCACGTGATTCAGTGCAAGAGCACACAAGACCCTGCGATGGAGTCTATCTGAGTGTAAATGTCCAATTTTGAGTGGAGAAGATGGACTTCCTGCCCCCAATTAGCAATGTTGGGCTCTGATATCATCTCTATAGATTTGCAAAGTATGCCACAGCTACGGGTCAAAGGTGACAGAAGGACACCATTTCAACTAGCAGCTCCTAATGGTGTCAGGAGGTTGCTTTACTGAACAGATGGCTTTGGTGTAAACAAGAAGCTTCTGTTAGCCTGTATCTTAAGTGGTGGGAGGGTGTTCTAAGTGCCAAGTCTGTTCTTAGGGTACCATTATTTCACTGGGCAGTTAAACTACCCTGATAGCTAAACTACACCAGCATAGCGATTTCATGTTTTAAAAAATATTTTGCAAAGCTGAGCCTGTGTTTCTGTGCCCTGTAGCCTAGCACCAGAAATAAATGGCCATAATAACAACTTGCAGAAAATAGGAATTTCTGTCTTCCAGCTGCAGTATCTCACTGTCTTGAGAGCACAATAGACTATTGTGTGAATGAAGAAAAGTCCTTTTTCACTTCCTTCTTGCTAGGATTGGAACTACTCCAGCTACCAAACATACACCTTGACAGAACAAAAAAAGATGAAAACGAGAAAGAGAGCATTGAGAGGAAGCATCACATTATTTATTTCCCCCCTTCCCCATTCTGCTCAGTTTATGTGCTGTGGTCAGAAGGGCAGAATGCATTATGCTGCCTCTCTGGAAGGGGATGAGAGATGTCCCCTCCAGGATGGCCAGCAGTAGGCTCAGGGGGAGCAGCTGGAAGACTTTGGGCAAGGATACGAGCTGCTTAGGTGAGGAGAGCTGCAGAGGGTGGTAAGATGGGTGGCAAGAGCAAGACTACTCTTCTTCTGATGTTTTCAGCCTAGAAAAAAGCCTATTTATTTCAGACACTAGTCATCTTGGTACACATTTAATTGGGTAGATGTACTCGGGGCCAGATTTGGGGTTCTGTGAAGGAGGGCTTTGTGTGAAGGATCACAATCCCCTGTGTGGCAACAGACTCTTCTTTACCACCTTGTTTTTTCTGACATCTGATCTCTATTTCATGTCCTGTGTCAGTTCTAGGTATATATACCGAGACCCAGTATGAAGGAAGTAACTTTATTCCTTGATTGCAGAGAGCATTAACAAGGGGGAAATCAGACTTGCACAGTAATCTACTGAGTAATTTCTCACCAGTATAGAGGATACAGGTGTTACTGTACCACAGAGAATGGATTTCTGCGCTTCCCTCCTCCTTTGGTGGCCGATGGCAGCCTGGTTGTAAGATTTGCTGTGAATGGTACTTAGCCATGAAACTGTAAGGCAATTTTTATGAATGATACGGAGAATTCATTAGATTTCAGTTGCTTTCCTCTATATGTTACTGTCTTGCCCTGTGATTAGAGTTCAGAAAGCCTTGACTTGGAAAAAGATAGACAAAGCAGAAAAAAGAGTTGAATAGTAGCTCCCAAAATTATCTGCATTGTTCTAAGAGGCCTCCGTGTACATGCACTCATATAAATAATCTTAATATAATTTGAGTTAAATCCTTGTGCATCAAGGAGTCAGTGCGAGTTGTTGAGAGAGACAGGCAACTCAAGCTGCTGGGAGAATTGTGGGCTGTTGAACAGATCCAGGGTGTAAGTGAATGAAGGTGAGGAAGAAGCTGGGGCTGAGAGCACAAAGGCACTTTCTCAAGTTGGAAGAAAAACCAAAAACTCGCTGATTTATGATTAATAAACTCTGCTAATGACACAGTTAAAAGTCTGACAGGTTAAAATCTCACATAAGAGATTTCTTGTGAGAAAACGAAAGATAAGAGAAGGAATGACCTCTTTCTACCATGACCTAGGCATCTCTAATCTAGGAATCAGAGGCATGGATGGGTGTTTCAGCTAAAACAATTGACCTTTCCTGTGCTGCAATTAAACTCTTTTCAGCCATATGTTGCATGTTTAAATTTTTGTGTTAAAATGTTCAGTTCAAATCAGGCAAAATGTATTTTGAGTCCACACTTGTTAAAGAGACGATGGAGGAGGCACAAATAATCAGAAGCGTGAGCTCTGTGGCAGCAAGTGGATGAGCTCCAGATGTTCTGCAAAATCAAGCAGTTGTGTTTGAGATAGGTCTCATTTGGTATAGCTTCCAAAGCTGCAAGTGATTCATTACAGCAAAATACCTGATACAGTATAGGAAAGACGTGGGCTTGCCAGAACGAGACAAGAGGCTTCACAGACAAGGAGGCTGTTACGGCATTCACGGTGAAGAGGAACATTGTCAAAGGCAGCACTTTCTCCAGTCCTCTGCTAATGCACTTAGTATGTTTCCTCAAAAGCTTATAAAAAACATCACCTTAACACTAGTGTCTCACAAAGATAATTAATCATATGCAAAATCAAGCAATAATTAAGTCCTCAATTGCTCTATTAAGCAAATTAAGAACCTTCTTGAAAACATTTGTATTAATATCCTGATTGGCAAAATCCCCGTAATAATTCACAATTAGTGTTTAATTTGTAATTAAAAAACATATTCTGCTGGATGGGAGGTGGGGAGTGCAGGTTTTTGACCCAAACAGGTAGGTGCTTGAGGAGATCCCTCCCATGAGTGTGCCTTTTCCATTCAGCACCGCTGGCAAGCTGGAGAGAGCCTTCCAGTTTCACTCATGCTATGAGAGCTCAGGAGGTTGCAGAGGCGGCAGGTGAAACAAAGTGCAGAAATTCATGTTTCCCCAGCTGTTCATGATAATGTTCAAAGCCTCCCCATATAATAAAGTCAGATCAGCTTGAATTGCCTACCACTTTCTTCCAGTTGGATATGTGGATTGGGATTTACCACCTGGGATCTCCTAAATAGGTATTTATGCGCCTGAAGGAAAGAGCCTGAATTTTGGAAATTCTTGATTCTTCTAGGCCATGCCAACTTTGACCTTCATGGGACAGTCTGCTGCCCACAACTTGTTCAGGTATGAATCTCTGCAGTCATTGCTTCAGGAAAGCAATGAAGACTTTGCTTCCATAAAGCTGCATGTGTGTCTCTTTCCAGAGGAAGTCATGGAAGATACCTGGGTCTGCAGATGGAAGCTGAATTCCCCAAGCTACTTCCAGACCCTGGGCAGTCAGTCTAGCATCACAAATGCAAGCCACTCTTGCCACTCCCTACTTGCCAAGAAGTAGGAGATCACGCACCAGGACATGTCTGGTTCATATGTGACATAAGTGGCCATAAAGCCTTACCTTGACACACTGCACTTGGTGTTTTTGCAGGATAGTCGGGAAAGTTTTCTAAACCTCTGCTTCCAAGCTGGAAACCAAAGCTGTGCTGCCTGTGGAGGAGATGGGTTGATGCTACCTCTGCTGCTGGACCCCAGGGCTGGGCACAGCTGCATGCAGCTTGTACACAGACCAAAAACTCAGGGAGGTCGNAACAGACATTTCCATAGGCATAAAGCAGAGCTGTGTGATCACCTGTGTCAGTTATTCTTGACTATTTATCATTATACAAGGTTATTGAAAGCATTGGTTTGAACTTCCTGCATCTGCTGCTTCCCAAGGGTTCACGCAGAGATCAATTATGCAATGAGAGACTTTAATAAAAGCAAGTGGTGCAGCTGCCACTTTGGTAGGGCCTGTTCACTTGCATCCTGTTTGGGCTACAGAGCTGGTGATGAGTCCCATCACTGTTGCATCTGGGCATACATCACCTTACCCTGGCTTTGCACATCTGCAGCACCATGAAATGATGGGGTGAAATGGTGCACCCACCTGCTTGCAGTACTGCCAGAGCGGCGTGTGGTGGACGCATGCTGCCATCACAGGTGGGTGCCTCTTCAGCAGGAAGTCTGCCCTCACCCAATTTCCTCAGAGACACTCAGCTCATCAAGTCATACAGCTGTTACTGTACTTGCATTTTTAAATATACAATTGTAAGGGGTGCAGGGAGAGAAGTTGACTCAAATGCCTATGGGGCTTGTTCCCAAAATGGCTTCGTGTGAGACACTGCAATATAGTTTTATGAATGACTTTCCCAGTATAAATGTTACACCCAAAGCCAAATACTTGATAACGAATGGGGAGGAGGCTGAAAGGAGCTCAGCTGTGACATGCAGGGAGTTTCTGGGAAGGTCAGGACCAGCTCACACAGAATCGTTTCCCAACAGTTATTAGTTTCTTTGCTTCGGTTTCCACTTTGACAAACCACACAGTTTCAGGCATCTGGTGCTCCTCTGGACTCCAGAGTTACAGACAACTCTTTAACTCTTACTGGTTTGTTCTCCTTTTACTCACAAAAATTACCTCACCTTTTCTTGCAAGGCCACACAATACTCCAGCCTCCTGCTTCATGACCAGAAGGTGTGACACTTCATCTTTTATTGAAAACAGGTTTAAGTCAGCAGCAGTATGGAGATATCCATTTCTGTGCATCTTTTTCCTTTGGACTCTTGCAAGCAGAGCAATGAGAAGGTGTTTGCAGCATCCTTGTTGACCTGTGGAAGCTGGCTTTCCATTCTCCTTGGCACTGGGAAGAGAAAACCCATCAGCCCTCACACCTGCCAAACCAACCATGGGAATCTGGTGCCAACCTCAAGACTTTTGGAGCTCTTGAAACCCAAGGTGCTTCTCAGCAACACTCCTCCATGCATCATCTAATGATCCTTCAGGAAGACTGCACTTTGCTCAGAGCTTCAGCTGTCTTCTGAGTGCCTAAGTAGGAATATTTTTCATTTTTTGGCATTATCATGTTAAGTCCAAGTTGATCTATTCCCTGCTGTAAGGGCTTTTGCTTATGAAAAATTATTTCTCAAGGCTCAACCATGAAAAGGTCATGGCTGTTACCTTGATTTCAGCAACTAATACTACAGTATTAAAGAAAGAAATTTGGTGGTGTGCAGTTTTGTCTGACCTGAGGTTAGGGTTAGACATGTTGGTTTCTCCCTATTGAGATGGTGTCATATGGTTCAGTAATGGATCAATGATTTCTTATGGTCTGGAAACTGCAGTTTATCACTGAGGAAAGACAAATTTTGTTTGGTTTAAAATGTGACACACTTCTGACAAAATAAGATCCAAGTTTGTGTTTAGGACAAGGTGTCCTGAGAGACAGCCAAGGTAGCAACGGGCAGGATGCTGGTGGTGGAGTCCAGGCGGCATCCTTCAGCTGTGATCTCCACTACAGATAAAGTTTCATGGGTTACAGTGAAACCACAGTGATAAAACATCCCTGGTGGTGGACTTACTTAAATATGAGTGTGCTTGGTCCTAGGGAGACAGATTTAGGGAGAGGTAAAATGGATCTGCTGTTTTCTGAAATCGTTCCTGTCTAGAGCTGAAGGAGGAGTAGGCGTAAGCCTTGCCATGGTGGGCTGCTGCTGCTGCTGTAGAGGAGGAGGAGGTGTCCATCCTTCACAGGGTGGTGAGCCTCATCTTTTCCCCCAGTTAGGATCAGCCAGGTCTGGATTTGAACAGTAGCGTGCCTGCCTAAACTGCAGGTCAGTAAATGATATTTTTCCTTCTAGAATGAGGTAAATGCATATTTTATCTAGCTAATAAATCTGAGGGATAAAGCTAATGTGATTACTGTGTTCTCCTTTCCCTCGCTCCTGTCAATATGGCCATGTGGCATTTGTATCTTGGAGCCTTTATTAAACTGTTTCATTTGTAAGCAATCAAACGAGGAATATTATAAGGACACAGCTGATTTTGTTCTCTCTGTCACCTTTATCCAGCACTAACCAGCTAGGAAATGGCACTGCCTTTTATTGTCTTCCTATCTCTGTAAACTTGCTTTTATTAAAAAAAAAAAAAAAAAAGAAAAAGAAATCTCTTAAATAAGCAGAGAGGAACAGGCTTGGAAAATTCTGTGGACTCTAAGGTGCTTCTCTGTTTTTCCTCTGCAGGAACAAACACCACCCGTTCCCACGCACCAAACGTTTTTATTAATATGTCAGGAAACATGACTCAATCTGCAGCTTTGTCAAGACACAGACAGGAAATTTAGGTGCTTGCACTACCAACTGCTACTGTTGGTCAATTTTTTTCCCCTTAGATCTCAATAGTTTAGTGCCTTAGCACAGGGTGTTTCTTTGAATATAGCGAGTAATAAGATAGTAAAAGTTGCCTTGACATTAAAGCTTCTTTGTGAGGGCACTTGGTGAAGAAAGTGCTGTCTGTTATTGGAAGCTTAGATAAAAAAGGTAGGAGAGTGTCTCACCTGTCACTCTAGTGAAAGTTACCCACAGGTACCCATTTGTTCTCTATTCCGTGTCTGCAGCAACCATGCAACAAAATCTTCCTGTGTCCTCTTCAGCCAGAGCAGAAGCCAGGATGTAACCAGAAATGGGCCGCTCTGCTCCTCTCCATGGACTAAGGCTGGGGTCAGTCCCTGGGAGTGAGTAGAGTCAGTGTACATGGCCATCTGCACCCTGAGTTTTCAGTCACGAACTGCCTGACGTGAGGCACAGGTGCCATACCGTGGGCCCTGGCCACTCACATAAGCTGCAGCCTCACGGTGTTTTTTCTTAGTGGTTGTCTCCTTGAAACTTTACATGTTTCAGTGTGTTTTCTGAAGGCTGAAGCCCAGGCACAGACCCCAGATGCTGTGCAGTTGTGAGCCATCTGTTCCACCATGGCAAGCAAAACAGCGATGGTCTACCAGTTGGGAGACTGGAAAAAGCATTTTCTTTCAAGTTTCAGTGGTTTTAAAATCACAGATTCACAGAATGCTTTGCTTGGAAGGGACCTGAAAGCTGATCTACTTCCAGACCCCTGCCATCGGCGGGAACACCTTCACTAGACCAGGGTGCCCAAAGGGCTTGCTCAGCACACTTATTTTTCCAGCAGGTTTAAATAACAACTGATACTACTATTCGGTGTGAGACTTGAGATTTTTGGAAATGACCATTCTGTCTGCTCAGAGGTTTTAAATGTTCACAGTGAGGCAAATTAATTTCATATTTTAGTATCAGAAGGAGAGAAAGAATATAATGGTATTAGAGCTGGCTGCTTGCCCAGGGTGAGCAAAGTGACCTGGTCCAGCATAGGCTGGAGAGCTGAACAGTCATCTCAGGTTCTCATGAGGGCTTCAGCTTGTAAACATTAAAAAA
>VXBZ01009166.1:163386-198148 GCA_013399135.1 Heliornis fulica
AAATAAAATAAAATAAAAAGCGAGGCAGGATAACATAGCAGTTCAGATTTGATTCTTAACAGTGCATAGCACAGATATCCTGCATGAAAGACTGGTGTGTCTTAGCATGTTTTGGTTGGAAAGAATACTTCAGCCAAAATAAATCTTTCTAATCTCCTGACACCACAACGCTTATTTTCCCAACGTGAGCTGTGCCCCCCGACCGCTGCTTACTGGCGCAATGCCTGCAAGTAAAGCACATGTAAGCTAATTAGCATGCTGTGCATCGGGACATGTCCGCAATCAGTGCTCTGCTGGGCTCATCCCTGAGCGTGGGTGTAAAAAGACGGTCCAGCAGTCCCCAGCCTCAGGTGGATGGGAGGGGAGAGCAGAGTCCTGCAGGAACCAGACTGGGAGGTGAGCAGTGGGACAGTCCTGCAGTCACCCGCTATCCCAAGTGCCGCAAAGGGACAGTGTCCTGGCATTCACCACAACACTGATCTCACCGGATGCCTCTGATTATAAGTCCAGGGATTTAAAGGAAGGATGGCCCCCAGGCTCCTTACAGCCCATCCCAGCTCTGCTTGAGCACAAGCCACTGACTGTCTTGGTGAGAGGATATCTGGGTCTCCTCAGGCCCATTACAAGGTGTGGCACTAGACCCGGGAAGAACATTTGTTCTTCACTTCTTCAACTCCATTAGTCTCTTAAAAGGACAATGTGTCTATACATTAACTGTTAGGGAATTACCTCTTTGTGAAATGTCAATGCCCCTTCATTACAACTCTTCAACTGAAGGGCTGGAGACACTGGTATGGTAAAATAGCACGTTACAGGAGAAAGTGGGACCGACTCCATCACAAGTTAATTTCTCAATTCGTTCAGTCTCTGGTCATTGTCCACACTGGAAGAGAATTTTGATTTTCTTAAAAAAAACAAAAAAAAACCCAAACCCAACAGCAACAGTCATTTAAATAACTGATTTATTTAGGGCACAGGTGACAGGGACCAACTGACTGAGACGTAACGACAGGAGAGGATGCTAGTGTGTGGTGAAGGTCCTTTGGATGTTGTATTTTTCAGTCTGGGTCAGTGGCCAAGAAAGAAGTTTAGAAAATTTAGTAGTGTGTATCTGTCCGGTCTACAAGAAAGAGGAGTGTTCCTGGTTGCAATACTGGTACAGCATGCTCCTTTGCCCAAAGAAGTAGAAGGTCAGCAGTGTTGAGGAAGCAACTACATCTGAGCAATAGGTTTTGAAGACAGTGAATGATCTGGAGGCCAAAGTTGAGCCATGTGCTCTGGATGTGGGAAGACTGAGTTAATTCCTGGCAAATAGCATCACCTGTCTCTCACCTCTGCCTCAGTACACTGTGGACATTTCAGGATATGGACTGTCTATTACAGCTGTTCAATGGACTTTATTTCAACTTTATTCACTCATGATGCTGAAAGAAATCAGTGTTCATTTCCTACCTGTGATAATTTTAATCATGTTCCTTACCTGGAAATTTAACTGTCTTCTTTATTGCAGAAATCCGAGAAGAGTACAAAGTAGGCAGAGAATGGTCATGACTTCCTGTACTTTTAATAGGCACCTTGATGCAGAGTTTCCCAGTAAAACATATTTTTCCCTGAATACTTGATTAACATTAGATTATTATACACATCCAAAGGGATCAGAATTTCTCTTGTGCTCTCTCCGAAGAGTGAGGCAGTGGCAGCTGGTATTCTGGAGCACTGCTTTCCTGAGAAGCTGAGCTCTAATATCCTTCTGAAGGACTGTCAAGCACATGTTATTGCTGATTGCTCCTATCTATTCTGGTTTCAAATTAATTCTAAAGCACTCCGTTTAATGCTGACAGATGGCTTCTCCTGAATAGGCATGGTTTGTCCAAGCCAGTTTGGGGGACCTATGTAACTTTTTTTTTTAAAGCTTCTTCTCTAAGACACATTTAATAGCCCCTGAATTTTGAATCCTTTGGCCCCAACCTCTGCGCTACTAAACCCAAATCCCATCTCTTCAAACCAGCACCCCAGCCCCTGATCCCTGCCTCCCCATCATGTTTTCACCCAGAAAAACAATGACCCTGCCCATGGGAGTCTCAAAGCTAACACAGGGATATTCTTTGCACAATACAGAGGTAACTTGTGGGACTTCTTCCCTCAAGATGCTAGGGATGCTGAAAGCTTACATGGCTTCAAAATCTGATTGAACTCATTCATGGAAGAAAACCCCACAAAGTTTTCTTAAACAAACAAAAAAAGCCATCTCTGGAGCAAGAAGCCTCTGCACTGCTCATCACTGGAGGCAGTATCACCATGTTGTTATCCAGACTTAGACATTTCCCCAAGCAATTGGCACAGGCCACTGCCTGGGGCTTTGGTTTTCCTTTGGGAGAGCTTGCGCTGCCCCTGCCTCTGCAGCCCAGTGCCCTGTAGCCAGTGCATGCAGAGGACATCCTCCTGCCTGCCTGTGGTGTCTCCTGCCTGGCTGGTATAGGAGATGGGATAATGAGCTACACAAACCTCTGTGTTGACTTAATAAGACTCCTTTTATACAAGAAGCTTGCTAGCATGGGTCCAAGCGCTGTGTGAAGTCCTGCCAATCAGGCAGGACTGGTTGTGGGGCAGAGCAGGTCGTGCGAACCTTCAGGGTCCTGAAGGCTCATCAGTCCCATGTGTCTCTGTGGCAGGTCTACTGATGGGATATTCACTGCTGCTGCAGAGACACCAGTGGTGGCAAAAGCAGCTAGATGCTCATATTTTCATTTAAATAAATGAAATGGAAAGGAATTATTCAGTCAATACCAGCCACTCACCCACATTGAAAGCTGATCTTACGAGGTAAAGCGAGGAGGTTTGCATGGGCTTCCTCTTGATGCTCCAGCAGTGGCTCTGACTGAACAGCACTTGCATACATGTTGCCACATGTTGTAATCTTCTAGCCATGATCTGCTGCAAAATTTGCCACCCACATACTTGTACTGGCTGGATGACTCATGGATCACCAGTCAAGCCTGAAAACACAGGAAAGCAGGGAGTCAAACTCCCACCCCTGCTCAGTGGCAGAAGCTCTGCCTTCTGCAAGGCTCTGAGCATCCAGAGCTCCCTGTGGACACTGTTTTCATTCTCTCAGTGTGTACAGTGATGTGGGTTCAGACCCTTGTGATGGAGCAGCAATAGACGGGGCACCATTTGGGTTACTTGGGGAAGCAAATGGAGAAGAGGTGTTTCCAGACACACACCATTGTAGAATGGTGTGAAGGGTGCAGATCAGCAGGGACCTTCAAGTCTGAATGCATTGTATGGCTCAATCCGTGCATGTGGAGAATGCATTTTACACCTTAAAAATCTGTGAGAGCAAGAGGAGAGCTGTGACTCAGAGTGCCTACTTCAACCTTGCCTGGCCATGTGATTCTCACACTGTGTTTTCACAAGTTGGTGGGTGAAGAAGCTGGCAGCGGCAAATGGCTGTTGGATGCAGTTCATGGTGCTGAAACCACTGGCAGGTTGTTTCTGGAGGTGTCCACACAAGTCCCTGGAACATGTGGCGAATGAGCCCTGCCCTGGGATAGAGCTGCAGCAGAGTGTCTGGCACCCAGGTCTTGCAGGAAGAGATCCACATTTCTCAGACACTTTCTGGTTTCATGGGGGCATGAAGGAGCACTGTAGGGCTGATGTGGATGCACGGAAAAGTCAAAGGGACACTCTTTTTTCACAAATCTGCCAGTGCTTGGATTTGAAGTCCGTATAACATGGATGCTTGCCAGACTGGGAACATTTTGGAACCAATGGTGGGGGCAGATTCCCTCTGTGAACTATTCCAGTTGGACCCGATAATCTTAATGGTCTTTTCTAACCTCATGATTCTGTGATTCCTTGCTCTTTTATGTCTGGCCTAAAGTTGGGAAAAGTCCAAACCCTTGAATTTTAAGCCCAAACTAGAGCAATTTCTGCCTTCATTGCTGTGACATCTAACCTAATGGTTTGGCAAAAAGGTGGAGTAGTTGGTGTGAGTCATGGATGTAATGGCTTACATCACACCTGTCCACATGGCACCTGTCCACATGGCAGGTCATAGCTGTGGCCTGGGAATAGCAGGTTGGTGCTTTATCACTGCCCCAGCTCTGGAAAAGTCTTTGGCTCCAAGGCCAAGCCATCCAATGAGGCTGGAAGTGTTCTTGTTCCTCCACCCCAAAGCCAACAGACAGAAAGCCCAAACAAACAACCCCCAAAATCAGAGCAGGGGTCTGTCCCTTTTTTTTCCAGACATGCTCTGACTTGGCTGGCCCTGTGTGGAGCCAGTAGTTGGACTTGTTGATACTTATGGGTCCCTTCCAACTCAGGAGATTCTGTGATCCTATGATTCTACTAGAACAGCAAAAGAGGAAAATCACAACCATGCTAATCAAAGCATATACCAATAGCATATACAATGCAGTTTTCCCAGCCTGCCCATGAGCAGTGATTTCTCCTCAGCTAATCCCCCCTTTAGACACTAAGCATGACATCATACGGCATGGAATATCCCTTTGGCCAGTGTGGGTCAGCTGTCCTGGCTGTGTCCCAACTTCTTGTAAGAATGAACCCCTGCCCAGCTGAAAACCAGGACTGTCCCACACTGCCTACCAGACAGATGCAGCTGTGGAGCTGTCTGGCAGGCTCCCCCAGGGCTGCATCATTCCTCATCCGGCAGTCCGAGCTGCCTGCTTGCGGCATGGCTAGCTGAATGAGCTGCCTTGTGGCCTCCTGACGTGGAAGGGCTCCGCACATCACCGCTAGCAGAAGCACTCAGTGCTCTGCTCCCTTCCCTGTTTGCCATACCCCCGCGCCAGGTACCACCACGCCGCTCCAGTCCCCACTGCACACATCCCATTAAGTACGTGCTGCTGGCTGACCTTAGGAAGCTGCTGCGCAGCGAGGGGTGGAGGAGGTAGAGGGTGTGGGTGAAGGGTACTGCAGCCTGTGCTCCCACAGCACCTTAAAACTAATGCATTGCTATGTACAGCTGGGCATCCATTTTTGACCTGAAGAAGTAGAACCTGGAATGCTAAAGCAAGGAAAACTCACTGCCATAAGCATGAGCTCATTAGTAACTTACTGATGATAGCTCAGCCACATTCAGAGCAGAGGGCAGTGACCCCAGCACGGCTTTGAAGGGACCTGAGTGACTGACAGATCATCTGGAACACTCCAATTCCCCACATTAGCCAGCACTCCAGGTCTGCCATCTCATGATCGGCCAGCAAAGTCACCTCACTGAATTAACACTGCTGCAGAGATGAATAAAAATGTGGACCTTGACATGCCTGTGTTGTACAAGAATTCTGTCAGGTCTTGGAAGTTGCACTCCAGCTAATGTGCCAGCTGCCCCCAGAAGGTCAGAGATCTGGATATGAGCAGTTGTGACTGTGACTTAACCCTCCCCTGGGTATTTTTAACTTTTAAATAAAACTGTTTGAGCTCTCCTAGGAAAAAAAAAACATACTAAAGAAACTCCATTTCTGCAACAATATGTTCAAGGTAGGATCTGGAAGGCCTATTGAACATGTTGTTGGAGAAAACAGCTAGAGATAATTTGCTAATCTGCGGTATCCAACCCAGGTGTAGGGCTTGAGTAACAGCTTTGGAGCAGTGGAGGTTCCTGCTCGTCTCCTCTGGACTGGTGGCTGTCTGGCTCCACACAGCATGAGGCATAACAACTCCTGACCAGAGAGTCCAGAAACAGAAGCACACAGATTCCAGGCTGATTTTGTTGAAGACCCGTGGTTTAAGCTACATTAACCTCCCTGTGCCAGGTCCTCTGGCAGTCAAAAAAGAGTGTGGTACCCGCACGCTAGTGATGTGCCAAGTTCCTGCTCCATTACATTCAAATAATGTAATGGTTGAAAGTTTGGAAAAAGGGCTTTTTTAATTTAGGGTTATTTTTGTAGGAAGAAACTGAGGGTGCAGTTGGGCATTTCTCTGCTGTATCCCACTGATTTAGCAGTGTACCCAGTGTCCTGCTTCCCACACCACCAGTGAGCCACAGTTCTGGGTCTCTTTCTAACAAGTCCTCTGCACTGGGGCTCTGTTTCCTGCCTGGTCCTGTAAAGGTCTCCTGCCTGACCTTGCTTTTCTTTTCTGCCACAGGGACCAGGGCTCCTTTCTGTCTCCAGCGAGATGGAGAAGTGGAATGGGTTAGGGCATGTCCCCAGGGATGAGAGTTGAGAAATGCTCTCAGTTACAGCATTTTAGGTGTTGTCAGTGGCTGCTGCACCATGGAAACTACCAGGCAGCATGCAGTATGCTCAGCCTGCCTTTCTGAATCCTTTAACTGTCAGAGGCAGTCGCATTTCTCAAATTTGGCTGAGGCTGTAAATGGGCTATGCAAGCTTTAAAGGTGTTTTGACCTATTAAAACTCTTCAGGTAATCTTAGAAAATTATCAACAATACATTCATGCAACCAGCTAATATCTCTACCAGTACAGAGGGATTTTTCCCTCTTTCTTCTATGTATGTATGATATCATGTCCAAATACAAATTTACCTGATGTGCCAGGAAGAAGCTTATTCTGATGCTTTGACCAAGCCTCAAGCCAGACATGTTCATCTTTACCCATTGTTCCCAAAGTGCAGTGTTCTATATTTGGACCTTTTCCCTGGGGAGTCTTTTGACTTCTCCAGAGTTTGTTCCTGCAGCTTCACTTGTATTGTCAGGATGCATAGACATGGAAAATACGTGAGAGGTGAGAAAGAGCCATGTTTCCTCTCCAGACCTTTGAGCAGCCTATTCCTTGCTCTTTGCTTAGGGTGACATTTGGTTTTAGCCTCCAGCTGACACTGTTTTCTACACAGGCTCTTCTGTAAGATCCTGTAACTGGGAGTCTAGACTTTTCCCACTGTGTCATCCCCATTTGATGTGGGAATCTCAAATACCGCAACATAAAAAAAACCCAACTCCCAAACCTGCTACAGGGACTACGTTGGATTTCCAAGGAAGTATTAAGCCTGGTTTGAAAGCTATGAACCTCTTTTTTGAGAATCTCTTAAATCTCACTTTCTCACTTGTGTTCCCACCTTCCTTGGATAGGGTTTGAATCCATCTGTCTGAATCCTCTGGCTGCAGCACACACATGTACTGAATTCTGCAGGGAGCAATGTTAAAGTGTATTTACTTCAATGGATAAGATACAGAGGTATTGACTGGAGATATGAGTTGGTGCCACTGTTAATTCATGCACCTCATTACCCTACTCAGAGTGCTCTCATTCCACTGGGAATTCTTGCTGTAATTAAGATCCTGGAGCTTTTTGAGGAAAAAAAAGAGTAGAAACAAAATAAATTGCAGGGGAGCTGCTCTCAGCTTCTGTAAAAGGCAGAAGTTACATTTGCCTTTTCTGCCAAGCCACAAGCAGTGTTTGACACGTCATTGATTGCTTGGAAGCAAATTACAGAACCAGAGGAAGAGTGATCGTGTAAGTGCTGACTTCAGGGGGGAAATACAGGGTGCAACAGATGAAGTCTTGAAAAGTTCTCTCAAAGAGGGGATGTTGTGCCAGCAGGATGCTCTGGGCAGTGGCAGGTGCTGTGCCCATGCAGACCCCCAGCACATGTCACAGTGTTGCTTTCCCTGACCATCTCCTATCACAAAAGCAATATACTGACCTGACAACATGTGCCCCATTTCTTTAACCTGAATAGAGGTTAAATAAGTAAATATAAAGTATTCAACCAGTTAATCAGTGGAGGAGAAGCTACATTGCTTCTCCTCCCTCCTAAGCTCTTTCCTCTAGCCTTCATTCATTTACTTATTATTCTATTAAAGATCAGTTAGATAAACCCTAATGTGGATTTCCCAATAATCTCTGTTTGAGTGGCACAGAGAGCAGCTGGAGATGGAGACCAGGAGGGAAAAAGCTGTTTTCACTTCCCTATCAACATGAGATGTTCAGCATTAAAGAGCAGAGATTAAGATCTGGCCTGACAGAGCTGGCATAAGGGTCACACCTTGGCAGAGATGTCACACAGCCTGTAGCACTGGCTTGTAACCAATAATCTCCTGATACTATTACAGGCCATGCCATTACTACTGTCAACTTTAATTAAGCACAGTCTTGTTTGCTGTGTCCTTCTAAACATTGCTCCAGGGCCACAGCTAACTCAGCATGCAGCCAAGGGGTTTTTGCCTTGGTCAAATCAGGTTTTAATCAGTTGCTGGTGGGGTTAGCTCTGCATTTTCATGCCTGCAGTGAGAAGATCCTTTGCAGTGTGGCAGCAGACTGTGGTGGGAGTGGGTCATCCACTCTGGTGCTGGTGCTGCTCCTGGGGCTCCTGGTTCCCATGGAGGCTCAGAGACAAAGCCCCCTTGCCTGCTCCAGGCAGAGGGGAGCCCTGGAAGGGGTGCTGGGCACTTTCCAGCAGCTGAGCTGTGGGTACATGGCCACCACAAAGCCCCTCTGCAGAAAACCTTCAACTAAGTCTACAGCTTTTGTTGTCTTTCAGACTCTGCCTTCAGTTTATCATGGAAACATGAATTAAGCATTAGGACACCTCTGTTCTTGCAAGGACACAGAGCACTGATACAGCCCCCTGTTTTATTCATTATGAAGAATTGAATCCTATTACATTAAAAATTCATATATTAAACTGCATTATGTGGACATGTAGGGGATATATGTCTGCATATTGACATATCCACTTATTCATAGGCTCTGTAGGGTCGTTGATATAGGTACAAATAAAGGAAAATTAAGTTACTCACCCAGCCTCATACAATAATTTGGTAGCTGAGTCAGGAGAAGTGCTGAGGAGATGTTATTATCTACTGTTTGTTACATGGGGAAGCTTAGAGCCTTCGTCCAAGGGCTGGTTGATATTTCTAAATTGTAACTGGCTTTCCTGGGGATGGGTTTGTCTAACACTTTGAAAATTCTGTGCTCAGCTGCCAAAGAAAAAGCTCTTATGGCCTCTTTTCTCTTCTGCTATGCTATTCATTTTTAACATCAAGAAATTGCCTGTCCTGCTCATCTTAGCTTGTTATCTTGACTGACCCATCCTAAGCTGAGCTTGAATAGGTGTCCAGCCCATGCCAGCATAAAGACCATACCTGGAAAGACAGCTGAGGGGTGCAGAATCTGACCCCCCAACCATCTTCATCCCTCACCTCTTGCTGCAGGACCAGTATCCAAGTTGCACTCTTAGAGACCTGCTTTCCCAGCCTGCGGTGCAGGTGGAGACACCTTGCCTCTTGAGCCCTTCAAGAGCTCAGATGCGCTGGGCTGCCTGGAGAAACCCTGGGTGTGTTTTGTGCACATCCAACCAGTACTCTTGGGCTGGGTGAATAAAGCATCAAAGAGTCTAGTAGACAAATCTACTTAAAAATTTAGCTTTCCTCAGTCACCAAATTTGGCCACTGCCCTTCCCCATCCAGAGAGTTGCTTTTTTATTTGTGTTAGAAAAACTCCCCCATCTCTGGCTCCATCCAAAGCTACACTAGGAAATTTACCCTGAGTCCCTTGCCAGAAAGGGCTTCTTTCTAGAGCAACATGCTCTGATTTGAAGATTGCTGGCCATGAGTGGTTATATTATCCCTTAGCTAACTCTTCCTAAAGAGCAACCCTGGCAATGATCTTATCTCACCAAGACACTCAAATGCATATTCTTGGAAAATACCCAGAGGGTAGATGAAGATCATTACTGTCCACAACACCTAATTATGGAGAAATGGCTATAAAAGCTGCAAAGAGTAAGTCCATTATGGGGCTAATGGTTCCAGCAAGGTTTCACAGCTCCTTGAAGGAGAATGGCAGGGGGAACATGAACTCCAGAGAGAAACATGAACTGGATCAGCAGTGTAGTCTTCACTTAGTTGAGATCAGTCTGGGTCAGCCTTTGAAGGCCCAAGTATTGCAGATCTCTAAAGGGTATTTAAATGTTGCATTGACACCAGCTCCTTGTCCTTTGTGTTGATCCTGTTATTTTGCCTGTTGAACCTGAACAATATTTTTTAAGGGGAAACACCTTGATGAAAAAGTGTATATACAAATACACCGAAGTTAGTAAGAAAAGAAAAAGTCCTTAAAGGACCTTTCAGTGCAGTGTGGCATTTGACAGTTCAATAGGCTGTCTCTGGGACAGCACAGATGGGATGACATGGGGGTTGTCCTCAAAAGGCATCTCTAAAGAGGTGTGTCGTACTTGCAGCCCAGTAGCCTGAGGATCCCCTTGTTTAGCCAACTTTTGTGGTTTTTTTTAAGCCACTCACATTTAGCCAATAGAGTGGCTAAAAACAGTTGAACCTGAATGTAGAAATAGGATCAATGGAAGCCCAATTTGGATGGAGAGCTCTTCCTGTTTCCCCAACCATGAGACAAGGACTGAGGTAGAGGGTCTTTGTTTCATGGGGAGCTTGTGCAAATGGCCCAGATGAGTGAAAGTGCAAAGGCCTGAGTACTACTGTGTTACACCACTGGTGTGTGAGAACATTTCAGAATAGACCCAGGAGACAAAGAGGCATTTTGAATCTTAAAGAAAGTAGAAAGGACAATTTCAGAACAATAAATTTAAAATATAACCTGAATACATCACGTGCAGCAAGAGCTCATTCTGTATTGCTTAATAACACCAGTTTCCTGCAGTACAGGGATCAACAGTGTAAGATAATCTTGAAGATTAAGGAGTGACTTGTTTTTCAGTTCTGCATTTGCAGTCGTGACATTGTGGCTTGGGTGAAGTATCCAGGCAACAAGCCAGTCTTCATGATTAGCAGTATTAAACTTGGCTAAACAAATATTTCACGCACACAGATCTAATGAGACCGGTGCTAGGGAAAAAGAGTAATAAAAAGCTAATTAGGATATGCTTTTTTGAAATGCATTATTCGTTATTGCTGCTGGTGTATCACCTGCAATGCCCAGCATGGTTCAGGGAAGTCTGTAGCCAGATATAGTTACAGAACATCTGCTGAAGAACAAAGTGTGAGTGTCCTCCGCAGAGCAGTCGCACCACTGAAGGGAGATTTGATGCAATGGCCCTGGCTGTATCCTCACATGCAGTGCATCTTGCATAAGAGTGTGGAGATCAATGCAGTGTAGCACAGCAGCTGAGAGTAGCTCTGATCATCCAAATTTCTCGGGATCAAGTAAATTTAATCATGGGTAGCCCTTTTTAACTCTCCCCCTGAAAGGCACGTGGAGGAACAGTCTCCCAGAGTATTGTTTTGATGCTGGCACATCTCCAACCATGTCACCTACACCTGCGTGTGAGCCAGGAGGCACAAACGTTTCCAGGCACTGGCTTGTTTAAAATATCAGTAGACCTTCCTCTGTGCTTGCTTGTCACTGGGGAAGGAGCTTCACAGCAATACACTGCAAAACCACTGTTGTGACAGGCTTTGGCTGTGGCAGGTAGTGTTTGATCAAATGTGGGCTGGGATTTGTGCATCAAACTAGTAACTTGTCAAGGTGACTTTTTCCCTGGTTTCTCAAAAAAAAAAATTGTCTTTTCTTGACTGTAAATGTATGGTGACAATTGAATCTGAAAGACTTGTAGGACAAACATGTCCTGATAGAGCCAGTACAAACTGCAAAACATGGCTTAAATCAAAAGACTCTGTGCCTGAAAACCAATAAAGTTCTTATGTGTTCTTTGCACTCTCCAGTTAATTTCACAGGTAATCATAAAGCAGAAGATTTAATTAGATGGTCCTTTATGTTTGTTGATATTTACTGTACATGCAATGAAAAGTAATGAAAGCGGATGTACACTGAAAAGATTCTCCTTCAAATATCTTACTAGAAACAAAAGCAAAGATACGAGGCTGAATTTATTATAGTTTTATTTAATTCTATGAGATTATAACAATTTTGCACCCGAGCCACCAAGCCTCAAAGCTCTTAATGCTTAAACTTTGTAGCAAAGGGAGTGATTGGGGTGCAAGTTTTAGAAGCTGTTTCTGTGGTTGGTTGGATGCTTTTGTATGAAGAAAGATTTGGTACAGTGTTCATATGTGTGCTTCAGAAAGGTTGATAACACACCTACCCAGCTCTCTGCTTTCCCCTCAAGAGGTGCACCCAGCTCTGCAATCAGAGGTACAGGGTCTGGATGAAAGACCCATCTTGCAATAAATACTCTAGGAAGGTTTTCAAATGAGGAGCATTCTAAGTTTTATCTGGAGTGTTATAAACCAGAGACTTTTCTCAAGTATTTGGCTATGAATGGCCAAGGGGGTAGAAACTCCAGTCAAATCTGAATTTTGTGACTCTGTATCAAATGGCTTCAAAATCCTGTGATGAAGCTTGTAGACAGAGTGTGCCCAGAGCTGGGACTTGCATCTCCCCATCTGCTTCTCTCCCAGGGAAATTGCTGGTATGCTTCTGCCCAGGAACCGCAGCAGCTACCACTGAGACCCTCATGATGTGGATGCACTCAAGATCCAGGGTGTGGGTCCCTGGGAAGATCAGGTTTGGTGTACTCACCTGCTTAAGTTGGTTTTGTTACCAACCAGGAATGACTCACCTAATCAGTGCTTCTTCCCAGAGCGATTTTTCCTGGACATCTGTGAGCCAATACTCATATCTACCACAGTCATGCGGAGAGCACAGACCCTTCTATCTCATTTTTAAAACAAGATCCCGCTGCCATACAAATGTCCTAATGGAGTTTTCCTCACTCTGAAGAAACTTCTCTGAAATTTATATACCCAGAACATTCCTCCATGAGCAAATTCCTTCAAGGTCACATGCCCTGCCTACTAAACCCAAAGTTTCTGTAACTGGCAATGTCTTCTAAGTCCTAAGACTTATTCATTATATCTATGTGGATACTCCACATTGTAGGTTCTAGGTTGCTGTTGATGCTCTAGAGGGTCAATACATGATAAACTGGTCCTATAGATGACACACTTGGCATGAAGGATGCCCAAGGCACCTCTTCCTGTCTCCTCTCCCTGCACTCTGCACACATGCACACACCCTTGCACATCATCAGTGATCAGGGTTCCTTGAGTCACTTTTGAACTCAAACTGATCTTTTGATCTTCCACAATTCATCCATATATACACATATTTGTATATTTGGCCTTGTCCCCCTTCAATTTTTACCATAGAATACAATAAAAGAACTAAAAGCATGAAACTGACTTCACTGTGTTAAACTCTGAGGTGGTATTCCTGCAAAGAAGTATAACTCATCCCCAGGCCTAGACCTGGCTCCTGTTTTGACCAAAAAGTGCTTGAGGAGCTCATGCTCCTAATTTAGGTCACTGAGACTGGCACCTTTCTCTGAAGTGGTGAAATCAAAACCCAGGAGCGCAGTTCAGAAGATCACACTCATACTCTGCAGCTTGAAGCAGCCATAGTCTTGTTCACAAGCTGCAGAGGGTCAGGCTCACTTCTCCCATCCAAGCGCCCCAAAGAGCAGGCTGAGTACATTCTCCCATGTCCTCATTCACTCAGGATTCAATTGCATCAGTGACTGCTCAGGAAAAGTGAGGCTGGAGTGCTCCTGGCCCCTTAAGGCCAGAAAACTCCCAAGGGGGTGGGAGCCATGCCTTTGAAGTCTATCAAAGTAAGGGAAGCATTAAAACACTGCTCTGCTTTTTTTTTTTTTTTTTAGTGCTCTAACTACTAGCCTGATAGGAAAAGAGGTACTGCACTACAACTACCTTGCTGGCTCTTCTTTTTACATGAAATTGCTATTCCTGCTCAGTCCTTTCTGCAAGTAGGTCCCTTCCTTGAGGAGATGATGCAGGGTCTGAGAGCCAGGTAGAGTCCCGCTTGCCCTGAATCAGCTACACCAGCTGTCTCAGGGATGAGTCTCTCAACAAAAATTTAGATCCCCATCTTAGACACCTAACCCCCACCCCATACATTACATCAGGGGCCTAACTCTATCTTCAAGGTTTCATTCTGGGGCCAGTGTATAACAAAATCCACCAAGCTATAGACCTCATCTAAATTATGTCTACATACAGCTCTGAATCTACGAACAGGGAGATGGGGTGCATTTGCAGGAGACCCTCAGATTTCTGCAGCTTCTCTTTAAGTCCTGAGAGGAGAACTGTAGAAGCCGTAGAGAAAGGCTTAACAGCACTGCAGCCTATGAAGAAAAAGAAGGTTGTGTTCTGGAGAGGTAATGATCCAGCAAAGGCTGAAACATCCACTGTCATTTTCCACTTCAGACTGCCTAGAAAGGTTGATTATAACCAGATGTTGAACACAATTGAAACAGATAACAAGAGGATTGGATTCATGGAGCGGAATAAGGAAAGAAGACTTTAAGAATATTTAGATTAGCAAGATGGGTTCCAGCCTGCAGAACCAGACAGAATTCATCTGCAAAGGCTTAAGACCCCATCCAAAGCCATTTCCGAGCTATTAGCAGTTGCTTTTGAGTAGCTGGGGAGTAGAAGGGACAGGAGAGAAATAGCAAGGGAGTGCTTAGCAACTGCCTTGCAGGGGAAGCAAAGGAATTTAAATCAATCTGCCTAACTTTAATTCTTGGAAAGATTGCTGGAACAAATTAAGAAACCCTTAATTTATAAACAGCCACAGGTTGGTCAGTTGATATGAAACACACTGCAGGGATTTATAAAGAGTAAACTTGTCAATCCATTTATTTTTTTCCTCTTTGGTTTAGTGATTAAGGGAAACAGACTTAATTCTAGCAGAATTTGGACACTTCCTTACAGACCGTGCTCTGCTGTGCACCAGGAAACATGGTCTAGGCATCACTGTGAGAAGAGGGCTCACCTATCCAAAGAACTGCAAGAGTAAAGGTGGGCCAAAGCGCTCCAAGACCCAGGGAATGTGTGATCAGCTCATATCTGACCAGTGTATGAAAGAACAGTTTGGATGATGGGGAAAGAGTGCAGTTGTAGGATGTCTGAATAAAGCCAAGGTGTTAGAGCTTGCAAGACATGGGGAAGACAGTCTAAATTTAAATAGTTTACATTTCCCTTAATGACTAAAGAAAGTGTTCTGGAATCCTCAAGACAAAACTGAACAAGGAGAAGAACAAAGCAGAAGCAGAAGGAAATCAGTGTACAACTATGGGGAGATCCACAAAGAAGGGTCAAGGGCAATAATAGCAACAAACTAGGTAGGAGGGGATGTTGTGCAATTGTTGGGGAAAAAAAGGGATGGGTGGGCATTAAACTACCTGCAAAAACATTTGGGCTGAAAATCAGAAGCATATTGATATCATGCAGCAGTCAGTGATGGCTGGGGTACCTCCTCGGTCTCCTGCACCTCATCCACCCTGAAATCATGGGCAGGTATTCGAGAGATCCCTTCAGCCTGATGCTCTGTGAGTCAGTCTTGTTAAAATCAGGGGTGAAGTTGTATGTGGTATGTACTTGAAACTATGCTGGTGCCAATAGAACCACAGTGAACTCGGAGTGAAACTTTCCCCTTCCTCTCATCCCCACAGCTCCATCAGGTGGTATTTTCTCAAAATTTGCTCCCACCCCAGAGGTGCACAG
This sequence comes from Heliornis fulica, assembly GCA_013399135.1. Taxonomy (NCBI): domain Eukaryota; kingdom Metazoa; phylum Chordata; class Aves; order Gruiformes; family Heliornithidae; genus Heliornis; species Heliornis fulica. Next base: position 178,830 of record VXBZ01009166.1, read on the forward strand.
GTGGTAGAAATGCAATACGCTCTCAGTCCCCGGCTGCAATAGCATGCTGCTTCTTACAGAATTTTCTTTCAGACATAGCTTGAAGAATTATTGAATTAGAAATCATTTTCAGAGCCACATCAACCTTAGTCCTGCCTGGTACCCCAGGGTGTCTTTTTAGTTTGCAGTCCTGAAAAAAAATTCTTCTGGAAGGGTAATAATTGGCACTGAAATGAGAGCGAAACAGGTGATGGGAATGATGAAGAGGGCACAGCAGGTGTACCCACGGTCAGAGCACTCTGGCACTGCTCCTGATAGATTCCCACCCAGAGGCTAAAGCTTGTGGGGAGGACAAGGTACTCAGGATTTAACTGTAAATGACTGTCAAGGGAAAACAATTGTTTTACTGTTTGCCAGACTGAAGCCACAGTAGGTGCTAACACCACACTTCAGAGTGTTATGATCTCTGTTCATTCTCCTAATAAATAGTTTTCTTCAATTAGCCTGCCCTGTGAAAGGCTCTGACTTGTTGGACCCTTTGAATGGGCTGATGAATGTTCTCCCAGCTTAATGACTGCCTGTAACCTTGTTGCTCCCTCGACCAGTTGTTCATCACTGCCAGCATTTTCCCCTGCCAGGAGGTTGCTTATCAGGCAATCAGGGGCATTTCTAAAAAGAATGCTGCTGGAGCATTTCTAAATGCTGCTGGAGCATTTCTAAAAAGATTGTTCTGCTAATTATTCAGAGGTCATTAATTGGAAGGTGAAGCAGCCTCTCTCTGCTCAAAGCAGAGAGCAGGTGAAGCAGGCACCCTCTCTCTGCTTTGAGCTCCCCGACACTACAAGAATGTTCCTGTTTCACAAAAGGCATATTTTTTTTCTTCTGTAGCACTTAATCTTCTTGCAGGCTTGGAAGGGAGGTTTTGGCTCCAGCAGATTTCTTTGTTTGTAAGAGATAGAAGTTTTCTCCCTTTTAATCAATGGCATGTTCAATAGCCACAGCAAGCTGAAGACACTTCTCCTGCTTTCTCCCATGACAGGCTGTATCATGAAGGGGGAAAAAGCAAAAGCAGCTGCCCAGGCCATCCAAAATGGGCTTCAGTGGCATCCACAGGCAGACCCTGCAACTACCTACTCAAATACAGGCAAGTTTTACCTGAAAAACTTGGATTTTTCTTCTGTAGGTCAGATAGAGGGTCTTAAAGGTTTCGTGGGATCTGAACAGACCCCTCTGCTTGTACCCCTCTCTACTTCATGGAGAAGGGGGCAAATCCCTGCAGTGTGGGGCTCTCTGTGAGCTGCTCTGCTTCCCTCACTGGTTTGTTTTGCCCAGGTGTACAAAGCTGCACTGCAAGAAGCTGCAAAATGAGGAAAGGCTGAAACAAGACCCTCAAGGAGGTGCACACAGATAGGGCAGAAGGTGAGACAGCCATGGTTTGCAAACCAGGTTTGCAGATGAGAACTAAGCTGTTTTGGATGGTCAAATGTGATGTCGGTGGCAGGGCACTTCAGAGGAAGCTCACAGAGCTGGTGAATGGACAAGAAGGTGCTGATGAACTTCACTGGATGTAAAGAAGGTAACTCAGCAAGGGCAAAAACAACCCAAGCCCTGAAATGGTCAGAGGGATGGACCACCTGGGAGAGGCAGAAACACAAACTTGGGATGCTTCAGTTTACAGGAAGGAAGGACATGGGAGGATGTAAACAGGATTCACAAAATTATGAAGGTGGAGGGTAGGGTGGATGCAGAACTGACATTTCCAAATCCTGCAGCACTAGAAGCTAAGGACACCTCAGTAACCAATTGGAAACTACATTAAAGCCAGCAAGGTAGTTCTCCACACAGGAGGCTGTGAAATCCTGAGCTTCCTGCCATGGGAACTGGCAGAGACACGCAGGACTGGGTAAATTCAGAGACAGCAGAATAGATACGGACACGGCAAAAAGAGAAGATAGTGTTCATGGTTTGCCATCTGCCATCCCTAATCCATCAGCCAAAGATGCTAGGGGAGCATAAAGGGACTGCAGAGAGCAGCAGCTTTTCCTGAAAAACATATAGTGCTGCTGTGGTGTTGGAGTTGTTGTTAAATTACTAAGGGAGTAAGAGGTCAGCCTCCCTCTGCCACAAGTTCTGCAATCAAGACTCCTGCAGTTAGATCAGCACAACATCATGTCCCTTGTGGCTCACCCTGCCAGGCAGGCTGGAGGCAGGGGACAGGTCAGAGGAGCTCAAGCACCAAGACATTTTTAGGGACTTTCATTGACATGATAAGCTCCCTTCTTTTGGGAAACTGTTAAATTTTTGGTTTCTAGCTGAAGTAGCTGCAAGTCTTATGCAAGTGTCCCCTGCACCGACGACATGAGTCTTGTGCTTAACTTGATGGGAATCAACAAGTGGAGAGTCCTCAGGAAGAGAGGGCCAGAGAGACAGAAAGATCCGGATACCTGCACAAAGGGAGCAGAGTCTTCTCCAAACAAGGGATTTAGCCCTGTGGTGCTTTTGTTTAATACAGCTATTGGCTAATTTTATCCTCTGCTGAATTTACAAAGAAACTTAAAGGCTAAATCCCTTTGGTTAAAATGTGGCCCAGCCTTTCCTCCTTATTTCAATACATAAATTACTTCAGATATGTATTGCTGGATAAACTCAAATACTTAACACTGACTACAGGAAACCTATGTTTATTTAATAAAGGAAGAAGTAGTTGGCTACAAATTACAGAAGAGACAAGGATTCTTGGTAATAAATACGTGAGTAGAGAAGACACTGTGGCTTTCCTGATGCTGTGAGCTGTCTTACCAAGGAAATATGGGTTTGGAGCTGCCAAGAGGGGCTCCCCTGAAGCCTGAGGGCTGTTTATCCCAGACTGTCTCTGGCAGCTCTGGTGGAAAGTACTGCCTAGATCTCGGTTTGCAGTGGGGTTTTTCTGAGAAAAGCTGCATGCCTGACTACCTACAGGACAAGGCTCAGGTGAGAACTTGCAGGTTTTATTACAGAGGAGGTTTCAGCTCAAAGACAGTAAGATTGAAAGGATGGTTTCCACAAAAGGCAACACCAGGAAACTGTTTGGGAAGATCCCCAGAGGTTTCTGAATCTCCTTCAGCTGCGGGAGCCCAGGGGTGAGCCTGAGATGGGAGCCTGTGGAAGGCTGGCTCTTGCGCTGCAGTGATGCTGCATGGGCTTCTGCGCCAGCGGCTACTGCAGAAGCGTTTGGACTGCTCACATCATTAATGGCAAAAGCTCTGGAGACACCGTGGTGGGGCTGTCCGAGGGAACTAAATAAACCCCAGGTTTTTATAACTCTGCTGCTCACAGAACAATTTGCTCAATCAAAATGTGATGCAGAGACTACAGCTCTCCGTTCTGGAGAGGCACCGAGGGGGGTGCGTGTCAGATGTCCTTATCAGCACATCTCTTGTGGTCTGGTCTGAGCCTGACAAAACCCATCGCTCTTTAAATCACACTTTTCTTTTTTTTTTTTTTTTTACTAATTCCATTTCCAGCTCTGTAACTGCTAAATATATTTTCATGCACATATTTATTTGCTCCACAGTTACTACCAGGACAACAGGCACTAGTTACCCAAATGGTGTTTGCCCAGTCTCTGGACTGCAGCCTTGCAAATTCATCAACAACATTTGCAATTAAAGAACATAAGTATAAAAATACTCAACCTCAATAACAGCCAGAATAAAAAGAGCAAGCTATGGCTCCCTGAGGGCTCGCAGATGCACTAGCTTAGGCAGCTGTGACTCCCTTGTTTGCTAATGGAGGGCAAGGGCCGGGACCACAAACATACTGGCTCCAATGTGGGAGGGGGATTCGCTGCAGGAGCAGGTGTTTCACAGCCAAAGCAGGTCTGGCAGAGGCCGAGCATTTGGGGAAGGGGAGGATCAACTCCACTTTGTATTTTCTAAATGCTTCAGCCAATGTTATTGTTTGTGACACTAGGAGAGGGTTTGGAAAACAACTAATGTTTAAAAAAGACCTGGAAAACATATCCAAAGTAAGAAGACAAGTAGCAGCGCGCTGAGGAGTAACAGGTTTCCTTTTGATTTGTTATCAGCTGTCTATTAATGACAGCTGTGTGAAGAGGCATGGCCATAGTTCCCAAGCACTCAGAAATCCCCTCTGCCCCTTATGCTCCATGTGAGTGAGAGGCAAGGAGTTATCACCAGCACTAACTCACTCCTACAGCCCCAAAGACTGCTCTTCTCACCAGGGAACACCACTGTTTTTTTTTTTAGAGCAACTTGGTCTAGTGGAGGGTTTCCCTGCTTGTGACAGAGGGGTTGGAACAAGATGATCTTTGAGGTCCCACCCAAAGCATTCTGTGATTCTGTGATTTTATATCTCAGTGCCTTCTCTGATGCCATTGACATAACTGATCTCTTTTGTAGAGCAGTGGGGAAGGTCAATCTCTCCCTCTGAAAATAAAACTCGCCTCACTTTCTTGGAGGGCCTAGTTACAAAGACATTATGGAGACTGGCTGTAGACAAATTCTTGGCCTTGTGACTCACAGCCTGGAAAGAAAAACTTGAGGTGCAGAGCAGCTCCAGTTGGTCCCTCAAGCCACAGGCTAGAGGTTGGCCATGTTGGCCATGTCCCCCCATATCATAGGAAGACTGGGCTGGAGCCACCAGTGCTAAGCACATGATATCTTCACTAGGAAAAGCTAGAGCTGCTTGAGGCTCCCAAGAAAAGCACAAACAGGCTACCAGCATCTTAGAGTTACTTTGGAAGAGCCTTTCCACCAACAAATAGATGAACCAGATGTGATCCCTAGGCACAGACTGAGACCTAGAAGGGAATTCCTTCTTCCTGCTAGTTGAGCGAAAGGGGATGCTGACAGTCTCTGGAAATCCATCAGCCACCTTGGTTTGGAGATTACTGCAATCTTGTCTTGTGGCAGTCTCTGCCGACAGCTCCCACTGCATTTATTCAGACACCTTTCCTCATCCACAGGAGATGACCCTCAGACAGGAGGTTGCTGAGACCCTGAGACATCTAGAAGAGGTTTTTGTGCCAAGAGCTAAGTGGGATTTGCCACAGGGAATCTCACCCATTGAGCAAATCACACTGTGCCCTTGGCAGTGGGGTCCCAGGAGGCCTTGCCTGCTGCATCAACTCAGCTTTGAACTTGCCAGGGAAACCCAGAGTGGTGACCACATGCAGTGCCGTGCACCTAAACAGCAACATGGGGCTAACCTCTTCAGGCAGTAGCTCTAGCAAAGATGATCATCTCTGCTATGGGCATCCCATGCCAAGCAGAAACACCAGCAACCACCTTTTTCCTCCCCACCCTTCAGAGAATCTGGTTGTGATGGGAAGCACCTCCAGCTCTTCACCTTTTCAAAGCAGGCATGCTAATGCAAAGCAGCCCGACTGTGAGGGTCCTCTTACTCTCCCTTCAGCCAAAAAGTATTTACACTTGCTCTGTGGCATCTGCCTCCTGACTCCCTGGGACATTGCTCTGCTGGGGAGAACTTGGGTCCCTCAGCATCCTCCAGCCTATGCAGATGGGCTCCAAAAACATGTGTGCTTCATTCATCACTTCAGGGTTCACTCTTGCCCAGATTAACAATTCTGCAGCAGCCAAACTGCACTGCCGCATTAGTCGGGTTTAGATGGTGATCCCTTGAAACAGGAATGAGCTCTCTTAGAACAGCTTTCTTAAATCCTGAGATAGATGCTGCTACTTGCACTAAATTGGGTTTGTTTTTGTTTTTTTTTGTGTGTGTGTATTAGCTATTTAATGGTATTAGCATAATATGTGCCCCCTCTTACAGAGAAAGCATTCATCTATGTGGTTTCACCAAAAAGTGGGTTTGATTAATTAAAAAAAGAGGATGGATTCGATTGCCATGATGATTTGAATGTAAATGCACTAGCAGATGCTTCCTGATCCTCCCAGCAGAATACATCACTTTTAATAAACTCAGAACAGATGGCTGACTGCGGTGGCAAAGATGATATGTATCAATGTGCTATGTGCTCCCCTCCCAGCCAACTCTGTCCTCCAGCCTCAAAATCCAGAGGAGCTGATCCCAACCTGCAGTCCTCTGGCAAAGCTCCCTCCACCTCAGGGGTGCTGTGCTTACTCACTGCAGCCAAGGAGCCCTCCCAAAGGTGTGCAGGGCTTTTGCTTCACAAGTCCTGTGGAGACGTGATGGAGCTGCTTGCTGGAATGCAGAGCCTGCAGTTAGGTTAATTAGGCTGCACAAGAAGCAGCAAGAGATAAAGTACAGCTCATTAAAAGTTTAGTTGTCCATCTTCTTTCTCCTCCATTGGAGCTGGGTCCTGCTGACTGCAAGCAGGAGAAGCTCCTATTAGTTCAGGTGTTGGCTTGAGCCAAGCCTGCAGGACTCAAGTGACCTCTCATCAGAACATTTGTTGTACTAAAATTTCCACTGAAAATGTTTATGTGTTTGCCTTCTCCTCCTGAACAGAAGACAGGATGAGGAATCCATTTAAAATAGGAAAATTACAGACAATGTATAATCAATGCTTTTTTTGGGGGGGGGGGGGGGGTGTTCCATTCCCCAAAGCCCTCTCCAAAGACATGAAGTAGCACTGAGATTTTGTCTACAGAGCAAACCCAGGCACAGAGCTGTAAACCCAGGCACAGAGCAAACCCAGGCACAGAGCAGCTTTCCTATCTCCTTCCCACAATGACCATGTGGGAAGGAGATAGGAAAGCTGAGCATAGAAATCAGGTCCCCAGACCTTTACCCTGAGCTGAAATGTTCCCCCAATTCCAGCATGTTCGTTACCTGATTCGTCACCAACGTAGTTAGTGCCAGTTTGATCCAAAGTTTGCACTGAGTCTCCTGACTCCTCCACACCTGTTTGCTGCCTGATGTTGCTGCCGCCTGGTCTGGCTGGAAGGAAGGAAGGAAGGAAGGAAGGAAGGAAGGAAGGAAGGAAGGAAGGAAGGAAGGAAGGAAGGAAGGTAGGAAGGACGGAAGGAAGGAAGGNAGGAAGGAAGGAAGGAAGGAAGGAAGGAAAAATGAGCTGTATGATTCACTAGAAAGTAGATGGCAATTTTCTGACAATGGGAAGACGAGTTAAGTAGGTCTTTCCCTGCACTATTTCTAGGAAGAGAGACTGCCTGCCTTGAGGGACTGCACAGCTCTGGTGCTGCAAGCAGCTGTTTCAGAGGCCGCAGCAGGAATTAGGTTAGCCGACTGACTTCTAGGTACCTCTACCATCTGCAGCTCAAGCAGTGCACCAGAGGCAAGCACAGACCTAATTCCATAAAATGAGGTAGGTCTCGTGCTCAGTGCTGGAGATGGGGAGCATCTGGGATCTAGGGAGCAAAATTTCCAACGTGAAATCCTTATGAAGCTAAGGGCTGGCATAGGGTGCTGCGCCCTGCCTTCAAAGGAAGACATGTGGCCTTGGTGCAGCCTAGCAGGAAGACATAGTAGTATGAAATACTAAGTGGAAACAAAGATCTGTGCCGACACTGCTATTGAAACATCCCCCTTTTAGGCAAAGCACAACAGAAAAGCATGTGGATGTTCAGCAGAAGGGATGGCAGACTGGCAGTGGAGTCCAGGGGAGCCTGCTGGAGAGGATGATGAATCTGGAGCTCAGGAAACCATGGTCTGGCTCCCTGTTTACACTGCAGACCTCCTGCAAGGCTTGGATAAGCCATACTGGGTCTTTGAACCCACCCTTCTGCAGGTCAGGGATTATATACTTATAGCAGGCAAGCATGGAAAGCTGAACATCCCAAGTTGCATATTTAAGCATATTAAAAATTCTCTGGTGTTGGTGAGGATGGTGTGGGGACATAGTGTTCAGAGTAAATGCAAAATGCAATTAAGCCCTTCAGAGTTAAAATCAAAGAACTAGGTCAGTGGTTTTAAAGAGAGGTGGGAGTAGGCAAATAAAATGGCAGGTAGGATATTCTGGAGAGGAGAAAAGTAAGCATAGATGATAGGCATTACTGAAAGGTTTGGATGGGCATGCCCAGCATCTCAAGGAGTGTAGATGCCATGGTCCTTGGCCAGCACAACCCCTGGATATCACACAACCTCCCATAGCACTGAGCATAACCAACAGCCAGACATTCCTGTTGCCCACTTTAGGGACATCTCCTATAAAACTCTGTGCCCTCCCATTTCATGTTCCAAAGTAAAATATTATTGCATATTTGAGCTATGGAACTAAGATAGCTGCAGTGTGGCTGATACTGGGTGGGTTAAAAGTGCTTCATAAAACTCAGTCTCTGTTATAAGATGGAGGCTTTGCTGTTGGATGAATGCCTGTCTTGGAAAGTTCTTTATTTTAAGCATCCATTTATCACTGTAGCAGGACCATTGGCTGCAAGCATTCAGTGACTGTACTCATGGGAAATGAATTTTCCCATGAGTACAAGCTCATCATTTAGCTCTAATGATCCAAAGAAAAGTTTCAAACTAATCCATACAAGAAAAACGACAGTGTCATCCCAGGATGTTGATAGGAATAGAAACACCGTGCAAGGTCACCCTGGTAATATGGAGGAACCCTGTATTCTCTTGAAGCACCTAATATGTATCTAAAGGTTTCAAAGTAAAGTCAGTTGCTCCTGCTGAAGCAAAGGGCCTGTTTCTGGGTCATTCAAAAATCTATGTGAATCATAGAATCAGTAGGGTTGGAAGAGACCTTTAACATTATCAAGTCCAACCAAACTGAGGAGTGGATATGAGGGTTACAGTTGAAAAAATGAGGCTAAACGAGGCATCAGGCTTCCTTTTACTTACATGATGGTCTGGTCACAATACTAGCAAACATAATCCAAAGTAATTTCTGGTGGTAAGAGGTTACTTCTAATACAGAAGATGAAAATGGAATTATCAGTACCACTCAAATATGGGGAAGTACCTTTTCTTGGTGGATGGGCAAAGCGAGGCACAGGATGGGTGTCAGACTCTAGGCTAGGTAGGCAGAGCAGCTGGCATAGATAAGCCAAGACTGCCTCACTTTTACTCACCACCATCGTTGCCTTGTTTTGTGGTGGTTTTATTTTACCCCTGAGGGCCTGACTTCTCTAATTAGGGGGTTTTCTTGTTACACAGGAGTGATCTATATAAACTCCTTTTTCTCTTCTTTGGCTAAATAGAGGATAACAGCTTCATTAGACAATTGAGTGCTCTTCCAATCAAACAGTGATACGTGGTCCCCTGGGAGCTTTCTTTAACCACAGAATACAGGCAGCTGCTCTAGTTGCACTGTGTTTGAGGCCCACTGCAAGGGCAGCCAGGGCCTTTGCTTTTTTCGATAGCTTCACTGGAGCAGAGCAGGAGGGAGCTCTGGGTTGGGGTCCCCTATTCCAATGCCAATTTCTGGTGGGCCCCTCTGCTTATACACCTCTTCCAATTAGTGAGGCTGCTCTCAGAATATAAAAAATTCATTTCTTTGCTTAAGTCAAAGAACAAACCCCAGAAAGTTGATGATTCAAAGCATCAGATGTAAACTTCAAAAATAAGCCTAAGTGAAATAAATCCGGAGTGGTTGTGATACCCAGGAGTGTGCGAACAGAGGTGGGAAGGTGAGGGCTGAACACCTGATTCATCGTTGTGGCTATTGTACGGTGTGTACAATAAAGTGTGTTTATAAAGGGTCAACAAATCATCAATAGATGCAATAGGCATGTTAAAAGCATGAGTAGCCTGTGATCCAGATGGCTGTAAACATACCAGTTAGTGGAGATAGAGAAAGTCTTCGACATGGTTATAAATAGAGATGATCAAAATATTGAAAAGTGTTTCTGCTAAATATTTCAACAAACCAAAGTTGTTTTCAGTTCAAAAGGTTTGAAATAAGTGTTCTTATATTTAAAACAAATGCTTGACAAAAATAAACCATTTCACTCCTGCTTTTTATTTGTTAAAAATTTGATCAAAATAGATACTGGAACATTGTCCAGTGAATTTTCAAGGTCAGAGCTGAGTTGCTTTCTGAGGCACTGATCCTGCAGAGAGTGTGTACACAAAGGTTTGGGGTGTCTTCACCATTGTTAGTTTTGCAGCTGTTTCTCCACTTTTCACAAGAAATTTAAAGCGAGTCAGATCTGCATCTATATATATAGTTGTTGCTATTGCTCGACCATTTAAAGTATCCAGTTTTAGTTTGTAGCATCACCTGTTGGATGTTTCACAGGCGTATGGTTTTGGTCAGGATGAAACTGCTGAAATGGACAAAGAGCACCATCTTCACATAGCAAAGGAAAGAGAAGCTGGCCAGTGTGTACATCAACAGTGGTGTTAAGCCAAAATAAATCTCTGAAACCATGGAAGAGTTCCCAGGAAGATGTGCTGATTTGTTATGGTTCCTTTCAAGGAAGAGGAGGTTTCTGTTAAGGTATTGTAGAAGAATTTGAGCTGCAGCAGATGCCATTTGTGTTAGGACTGGAGTGATTGTGAGTAATAACACGTCTGTGATAGTGCTGAGGCTGAGAAAGGATGTTCAGATCCTTCACAAGGTCTTCCTGCTTTCACATCTGCAAGGTCTGGAGAAAGCTGTAGTTGTCTTAAAATGTAGTTTAGGCTTATGTTATTTCAGCAGGACCCACATCACATGAAGAAAACAGTGTGAGGCAGGAAATCTCCTTTCTTATGAAAACTGCCGAGAGATTCCCCTTGTCCCGTGCAAGGAAGAAACTGAAGGGAGAAGGGCCTTACCTCAAAAGTAAAGGCATATCTGGAAAGACCCTGATCTTCCGGCTTCCAGGTGAACACTGTAGCAGTATTTGTCAGCAAGAAAACTTATTTGTTGACAACTGATACACATAATCCCTTGTGCTAGATCCCATGGAGGCAGCCGTGTGAAGATGTAGGCTTTGTTCCTCCAGAAAGTTTCTACACAGTTGATCCTGAGTCCACAGACAACTTGAGAGTGACCCAGGCAAGCAACAAATGTTCTTCTCAACTGCTGAGGTGTCTGAGGGAGCAGTAGAGACCACACTTCTAGTGGCACTTGCAACCAGCCCTTTTCACAGAACTAGTTTATATGTGGCAGTTCTGCAGCTCTTTGACTGACCTCTGCCATGTACGAATCCTGGTCTCCCAGAAACCAGCTTCAAACCAGAAACTGTTTCATTTCTCCATGAAATACCACTTTATATGAGCTTGTACCGCTATAGAGGAACAAATGCTGTCTGTTTGCCTAGTGTCACTGAACCTCTAAGACCACAGGGAACAACTGTATGACTTGGCATCAAATAAAACAAGTTGAAAAGCAGCAGATGGTTCCTAAAAGCCAAGGAGAATGCACATCCTTGTGGGGAGGGGGGAGAGAGGCAGAAGTACTTACTTTGAGAGGTCAGCTCTTGCAGCATCTGAGAAAAACACCAATACATAGCTCTCCCTGTCCTGGCACAAGGCAGAAGTTAAGGCCACGCTGAAGCTAAGGTCAGAGGTGATGTGAAGCCAAGATAGGCAAGAGGAGAGTCATCACTGATGCCTGACAGTCCCGTTCAAAGCAAAAGTAGATCTCCCACTTTGACTCACCTATGAAGAGTTGCTCTGGGGTTTTGGAAACTGTGGTGGGTTGATCCAGGCTGGAGACCAAAGTTGCTCTGTCACTGCCCTCCTCAGCTGGACAGGAGAGAAAACATAATCAAAGGCTCCTCAGTAAAGGTCAGGGAGAGATCACTTAGCAATTAGCATCACAGCACAACTGACTTTACTCAGGGAAATTAATTTAGTCTATTACCAATCAAGTCAGAATAAGATAATGAGAAATAAAACCTGAATCTGAAAGTGCTTATCCCACCCCTCCCTTCTCAGGCTCAACTCACTCCTGATTGCTCTCCTTCCTTCTCCCCAGCAGCACATGGGAGTGGGGTCATGGTCAGCTCATCATACCTTGTCTCTGCCACTCCTACCCCTTCAGGAAGAAGACTTTTCACACTCTTCCCCTGCTCCAGCATGGGGTTCCTCCCACAGGAGATAGTCCTCTGCGAACTTCTCTAATGTGAGTCCTGTAATTGGAAGCCTGCTGCTGCTCAAGATTTTCCTGGGCAATGGGGAGACTTTCTAGAGCCTTTCCCCCTGCAAGGTTTTTTTTTTTTTATTATTGCATGTTTAGGTCTACAAATATCTCCAGCTGAGCAAAGCAAACCTGATCAGTCTCATGGCTCTAAAATGATATTCAGAGGAAACTATATGTTCATAATTCATAATAATTTCCCATCCTTATTTCTGGTAATGAATAAGATTGACTGATAAGTCTTTTTCATGTAAATAGACTTTTTTTGAATAGCAGTTGTTTCCCCTTAATTGACATCCTTACTAGTATCTTCTCTCCTTGACTGAACATACTTAAATTACATCATTGCCTCTGGGAAATGCATCCTGAGCTCAGGGAATGAAGTCAGGTCAAGGACTTAAACCAAAACTCACTGAAAAAAGTAAGAGTCTTTCTGTTAGTGTATGTTTGGGTTCAGGTTCTTCATGACCAATTTGCTTAGCAATGCAAAAAACAAATTTGGCCCTTATACTTCCAGTTTCTCAAGTAAAACAGCTGCAACATTCCCCTCAGTACAGAGAGTCACGTACTCACTGCAGCTTTAAATACAGAATGAATGTAGTACCCATTTATCTTCTCTGCCTGGGGGAAACCTTTCCATTTCTGTTCCCCTGGGGTTACACATGAGAGCAATTGCCTCTTACATGGCATGAAACTCTACAAGGATTACACTGTGCTTGTGGTTATCCAGCTGACTCCATAAAATAAAAAGGCTGTTGAGAGCCAGCAGATGTAAAAACCAGAGCGAAGCATGGTCAGGCTTTTCTTCCTTCCTTCCTTTTTTTTTTTTTTTTTTCTCTTTTTAAATCCTCAGCAAAGTAGAAAGCATGATTTGTTCTGAAACATTCCCACAAGCAGTTAGTAGCAGAGGCTGAGTCTGAACTCAGCTGAGTACAGAGAGGAGATCTCTTCAAGGTCAGTGGTAGACCCTCAGACCTGTCCCTCTATGCAGATCAAACTGGGGGGCAAAGCACTTCCTCAGGATCCCCCAACTTTTCTTTAGGCTCATCCTGTAATGCGGAGGAACCTGTCTGGAGCATTTTGTCTGCAGCACATATGGATGGGGCAGGCTCAAAAGAGGCTTTGCTGCATTAGAAGGTGCCTTGCACTGCTGTTCCTTCCTCTGCAGAAGGTAATTGCTGCTCCCCAAGGACAGGCACTGCAGCCCCTGCTCTCCTGGGAGAAAAAAGTGTAGGTCAGGAGAGAAACCTGAGCCTCCTGTGGGGTGAGGAAAAGCCCAGTAACAGTAATTTAAGATTCTGTGGCTGTTCCTCAAGCTGTTCTGTGCTGATGCTCTCGGGCAATTTAATACCTGAAAGGTTCTCTCCTGTTCTCTGCTTAGTATAGAAGGAAAGGTTTGCTTTGCCTGTGAACTAGCATTAATGTGCAATTTGGTGTTCAAAAACCGTCTTATCAACAGAACATCTGAGCCATCTGCACTGCAAAGGCTGCCCCAGCTCTGCTTGGGCTGTGTGAAGAGTAGACTGCTCAAACCCGAGTGAACGGATGGAGGGAAGGGACTGAGGTGCCGACTGAGACTAGTGAAGCAGCAGGGGGACTCCTTTTCCTTGCCTCATCCAGGCTGAGTCAGATTGCATAATACAGGCTGAGATGACTTACTGATGGAGCATGTCTAAGACCTCTGGACATTCTCCTTGTCTTCTCTATGAAGTCTTTTATATAAGGGAATGAATAGGTCTTGAAGGATACTGACTCCTGAGGCATCTGTGTACAGTCATTGCTAAAACAAGAACAGGAATTTCAAGAAATCTGTGACATTGAGTGAAAACTAAGGGATGCACCTGAATCTCTTTGCACTACACTATAGGTAGCCATATGTTATAGGCTATGGCTCTCACTAGCTAGTAGGAAGGTTTAAAGGATCCATGTGAGAAACAGATGATTGGGATTGTTTCTCTTGGAAAGGAGGTGAATAAGGGATAAATTTAAATATCCATGAAAGCCTCACTGAACCAGGGAAGAGAAAACCCTTTTTCTGCTCCCCTCCAGCTTTCAGCATCAGGACAAGAGGCAATTTAAAAACAGCAGATGAAATATTTTTGATGGTACTTAATGCCATAAGATGTCCTCAGGCTGAGAAGGTACCAAGCTTGAGGGGAAATTCTGTTCAGAGGAACAAGTAAATCACCTACTTCCAATTAGCACATTAACACTGTGGAGTCCTGTTAAACATCAGGGCTCATACCCAGCTTTTGGGAGGTTTGGAAGCTGGAATTCAGCCCAGCACAAAGATGGGGGAAGCCCTGTCCAAACTACAGCCCCTGCTTTTGGGGGAGGCCCCAGGGTCTCTGGCTGGACCCTGTCTCCCTGCTCCAACCTAGAATGGCAGTTCTTGTGTCCTTATGCTCCATATCTCCAGGTAAGTGGTTCCCGTGATGGTGTATTGCCACTGTTTGGAGAATCATATTCTTGAGGGACAGCAGTGCCTTGGAGGCCCTTAAGTCTGGCTTTTTGGGGACAGGGGTGTTGTAGGGAGTAGGTTATCAGATCCTCACTTCTTTCCTCTCTTCTTCTGCAACAGTGGTAAGGAAGCAGGCTGTGTTCAGTCCTCTTTCTGTCTCTTCAGGTGAATTGTTTCCTATGTGAGCCAAGGATGTGTGTAGAGTGGAAAGTGCTTATGTGTTTTGTGATCCTAAACTTTGCCATTAGGAAACAAAATGTCAATTTAATTGTAATTGCTTTTTAATTGGGGATTTTGTTACTTCATGAACTGAGAAAGTTAGCACAAGTGCATCTAGTGTATATCTCAGAAGAGACCCCTGCCATGCTCACAGCTTTTGATCAGTATGTATACTGTGTCTGTGGGAGCATCCCAGGAGACACCCATAACTCCTGTCCCTCACTTGGTGTTCCCTGAGAAATTGGCCTGGAGTGAATGGACAGCTTGGGATACTTGAGGAATGAAGGAGCAGGTGTTTAATGGCAGAAGATGATGGAGAAGATTAACTTCTACAAAATATACCAGGCAGTCATTTCATGTGCACACTCTGGGATGATGCTGATGTTGACTGAGGGTTCATGTATTAGCTGTGAGCTGCAGGCAGTATGGAGGAAGTCTGGTGAGCTTATGGACCCCTAGAAGAGAACTATTTGTCCAAAGACCTGAGTCACTCTTGTCATAATTTTTTTCTTAACTCTCATGAACCTTGTCAGTGCCTGCAGGGCAATAAATAGGACTACCCATGTCTCACTTTGGAGGTAAGTAAACACTGTCAGTGATGTTCTCATTAATTTCTTTTAGACCGTTCTAGAACTTAGAGAATTGATTTGTCTTATTAAAGATGGACATTAACACAAAACAGACTTTGCTGCCACAAGTCAAATAAAACCACAGACATGGGAGTAACCAGTGATTTCATAAGGAAGCTACTGGAGATTACTCTGCCCAGGGAGAACCTCGGTCTCCTCATCTTTTCTTGCTTATTCAGTGGGGTTCACAGGAATCAGTGAGAGTTTTCTGTAAGTGCTAGGTGAACTGAGCAAGGCATTGGAGGGTTATGACATTTTCCAGACTGTAGAAAAATTATATTGAGATGCAAGTTATTCATAAGGGTGCCCAGATGGTATTCTGTGATTTTACAGAGATGTCTCTTCTCCCAACAGAGAACATACTCCATCTGCCCTAGTGAGAGCTGTGCATGCCATGCAGGGATGGAAATGGATAGGCAGAGGAGAGGCTACAGTTAGGATTGGGTACAATTGGGGGTTTTTTATGGGGTGCAAGTAAACCTTTGAATGGGAAAATCAATTAATTTCAGGTTGGTGCAAGCACAGTCTAGACTAAGAAAATCAAAGCAAGTCAACATTAATTTGCCTCTGACCTGGAAAAGAAGAGAGAGGACTGTCTTTTAACTGTGTCGATAGATATTCACAACAGTAGTCTGAGCTTTGAAGCTCATTTCTATTTACAGGCAGACAAGCAAGACTTGTACAGGGGGAACTGAGAGCCGAGTGTGATTGGCTAAAATGTAGGAAAGAAGAAAAGGTGTGACGTGGGTGTTTTAATAGACCTTGCTACTAATTTGGCAGCGCGCTTACATTCAGGTTTTCAGTCAAACAGTTATCAGTTTATTTCATATGCAAGAAGGTAAACGTTGTCTAGTTTTTGCTTAGTGATACTTTTGGTTAAGGAGTGGGTAATAGCTATGCCTTGGCTTCAAGCCTTTTTGATGTCTTCCTTGAAAATTACACTTTTCCTTTTTCTGTGCCTCAGACCTCAGATATGTAAAATCACAGCAGTCTGAACTGCAGTGTCAGTGTTTCAAAGCACAAGAGATAGGTAAATTCTTAACCCAGTAACAACCAAGTGATTAGAGAACAAAGCTCTCAAAGCAGCTCAGAGCCACACCCAGATCCTTGAGGTTTAGTTCCTAAATTTTGAAATTCAAAAAAAAAGGAAAAGAAAAAGGCTCGTGTGTTGATTAAGAATAGCACTTAAACCATGTGGTCTCTTGAGCAAATTACCTTATGCTTAAGAAAATGTTCATATAGCAGTATGGCTTTCAGGCTGGCCCACTTGTTCTCTCCGCTCAGGATATCACAGAATCACAGAATTGTAGGGTTTGGAAGGGGCCTCCAGAGGTCACAGAGTCCAACACCCCTGCTAAAGCAGGTTCCCTAGAGCAGGTCACACAGGTAGACATCCAGACGGGTCTTGAATATCTCCAGAATATAACTCAGCTTTTCACCCTACACCCTCACTGCTCAGCACTCCGACACTGAAGTACCAAAGATTACCTGATCGCTATTTTCCATTGAAAAGGGAGAGAGATGAAGAAATGATTTGTGCCATTCTCCTAGTTACAAGCATTTCCATGCTTTTGACAGAATGTCTGTCTAACCTCTGGATTGAATATCTGTCAGGTCAAACAGTTGGTTTGTCTCTTGAAAGTGATCTCAATGCTTCTTTAGAACAATCATTCTTTAGGAATAGCATTTCTGTTATTCCATGCTATCCCCCAAACCATTTCAGAAGTCACAAAAGCGGGGGACATACACTAGAATACCAAATTCAGAAAAACTGTCTTCCTCACAGTACCTTGTACTGTTCACTGGGGCATCCTGCACCTAAGCAGCCAGAGAAAACTAAGAATTTTCCTATGAGACCGGAGGGTACAGACTTCATTATAGGTTTACACCTTCTCTTTTCATATACACATGGAAATATGCTCCCAAATGTTTACTCCAAAATGCCCTCTAATATTTATCTGAATTAAATGCATGCTTCAAAAGGCACATTTGGATTGTAAAACCCCACTCATACAAAATAAAAGTTCCCATTGTCCATTGTATTTCTATTTAATAGCAGAGAAAATAAATAAAGGTAATAAATTGGTGCTCTGAACAGTGCTTTGTGCGTGGTATTGATTGATAGTTAAATGTTTATAAGACCATGAAATGAACACTCATAAGAGTTCTTGTTGCACCGGGAACCTACACCCTCCAGGAATCACAGGATGTCAGGAGTTGGAAGGGACCTGGAAAGATCATCTAGTCCAACCCTCCTAGCCTAGCAGGATCACCTAGATTAAATCGCACAGGAACATGTCCATTTTGATTGTTAGGTTGGGGTTTTGTGTGTGCTGATGAACTATTTATTGGGGGCAGGGTATGGGGGTGTCATATACAATAGACTTTTACTCCTGTGGGATACACCAGAATATTTTAGTCAGTCTGAAATACTGAACATTATTAAGCTTGTTAATTCCTGTGTATTCCTAAGAGAGAAACAGATTGATCTGCTTATTTGGCTATGTTTGCCTAGTCAATATTTACTTATCCTTACATATAAATGTTGATATTATTAGAGCAATAAATTTTCTCAATTCTAATCCAGTTCCTTACATGAAGCACTTTCTCCCCTGGGGTCTGTTTATGAGAATTGTCACAGGATATATGTAGTGCCTAAGACTATTTTTTTCTCTTTTTCTCAAGCTGTGGACTTGAATCCATTAAGTTTGTTACAGAGGAGTGTTTTCCGTGCATTCTCCCACTGTAGTGACCTATGATGGATTAATAACTTTTCTATTTCTTGCCCCAGGAAAATGGAAACTGTTAATCCAACAATCTTCTGCTATTGGAATTTGTCTCATTAGGCACAGCTATATTAGGAACTGCCAAAACAGAGTGTGTTTATGTCAAAGAGTAGAAATGATCAAATATAAAAGTGGAAGGTATTCTGCCACTCAACACCAGAAGCAGACTTCAAGGGAAAAGTAGTTTGTGCTTTAGCATATGGAGAACAGGAGTAGTTCTTTAGAGGGTAACAAAGTGATGACAATGCACACTCTGACCAGTTCCAGTCTTACAAAAATGCTACTTGTATCTGAGGACAGCAATTCTGCTTTTCCTTATAGATGCCTGGTTTTTAGCATGCAAAGCATGGTGAGAATGTGGAGAGCCACATACCAGCCTGTGATATGCCTGACATAACATGTGCAGTTGGACAGGGGGATAGGTTATTGTGGTGGGAAAAGGATATTTGCCTTCCTAGCAAATAGGTGATTTGAGAAGATGGCAGTGTCTGGATGGATAGAAGTAGACACCTAGCACTGTTGCATTACCCGTACTCTGGAGAGTCCAGCAGAGGCCACAAAGATGATTAAGGGACTGGAGCATCTCTTCTGTGAGGAAAGGCTGAGTGAGCTGGGGCTGTTCAGCTTTGAGAAGAGAAGACTGAGAGGGGATCTCATCAATGTTTATAAATACTCAAAGTGTGGGAGACAACAGGAACTGGACAACCTCTTTTCAGTGGCCTGTAGTGACAAGAGACAATGGTCACAAGTTGGACCACAGAAGATTCTGCACCAATGTGCAAAAGAACTTCTTCACAGTGCGGGTGATGGAACACTGGAACAGGCTGCCCAGGGGGGTTGTGGAGTCTCCTTCTCTGGAGATATTCAAGACCCATATATCCCATATTCCATAGCAGGTGGCTATGCTGGCTGGCGTGGACGGGGTGACTTGCTGCTGGCTGGCACACACAGAGCGGGCGCACACGCGGAGCCCCTTGCAGACTGCCAGTGCTGGGTGGCAAAAGCGATGTCCTGGGAACACCCCTCCCAGCCCCACTCCTGCTGTTGCTGGGCGTGGGCACTGGAGCAGCTGGCGCCGGACTCCTCGCTGCCGCAACCCTTTGCCCGGCAGCCAGAGAAGGGGTCGGCGGGATCCTGGCCGCTACCTCAGCCCCCGGCGAGCGGCGGAGGCTGATGGGAAGTCTGTGTGCGAGGGGAGGGGGGAGGGGGGAGGAGGTGGCTTCCTCCTGACGCCATTTCCGAGGGGTTGCGATATATAAATG
>VXBZ01009166.1:198490-280723 GCA_013399135.1 Heliornis fulica
GCCCTGCCCGCCCCCCTCCGCCCCCCCCCCTTCCCTTCCCTTCGACCACATCCACCACAGCAAGATGCCCCTCCTCCACTCCCACCTTTAGTAGGATTAGATTTCTCTGTTTGTCTCACAGTGAAGGTGAATAACAAGTTCTCTTATTTTTTCCTCCCCCCCCCTCCCAATTTACAGCTATCTCTCTTCCTGTGACAAACGACATGAATAAAGGAGACACTAAGGTAAGGGTGGGCCTGCAGTGGAAGTGGCAAGTGAAGTTGAAGGATTTGATGTTTAGTCTCCACCTAGCTGGCTGGATGGCTTTTGGATGTTCCTGCTGAAATGCTCTGTAGGAAGTGCCAGAGATTTGCACGAGATATCTACAGAAGGATCCGTCCACCTCCCCTGCCTCCCTACTAGGATTTACCCTGTGTATATCCACTTCTGGGTACCTGTGCAGGAGGGAAGTCTCTTAGGATGTACCTTAGGGACCAAACAAGCTTGCCTAGAAATGGGGAGGCTGGGGATGGAGGTTGAGTATAACCCTCCCCAGTCCTCCTACTTCCAGCTTTTCAAAGCTCCCAACAGGAGGTGACTCAGGGGAGAGTGAGGGAGATGTGATTCAGAAAGGGCATTGCTGGAACTGTGTGTGTTTGGGGGTGTGTATACATCTGTATGTGTGTGGTGTGGGACTTAAACATGCACAGTCCTGATAAATGGGCAACTGGCCACTCTCAGATTGCTAATCTGTCCTCAGATACTGCTCAGTCTATCTGGATGTCTACAAGCATTGCAGAACTTGGCTGACCTCTCCAGCCTTCTTTTATATGCTCCCGTGCATACATCTGTGTCATCCCTCTCTGACATTCGTAGCTGCCCTGGGCACTCCTGATGGGCTTCTGGCACCTTTGGGTACATGTGTTTACCTGTGCTGGTCTGTGACAGACTTCCCCTTTCTGATACTATCATGACGATAGTTTTTCTGATGAACCGACCCCTTAGCTGCCCAGATTAAGTTTTCTACAGAAATTAATGAGCAGGAAGGAAACACCAGCCTTTCCTCTCCTGCTTCTTGAATGCCTTTATTTCATGAAACCTTCTATCCATGTAACGACTTTTTCCCAGGCAGCAATGGAGGGGGACACATTCATGTCACTCTCAGCTACAGGCTCTATCGTACAGCGTCCCCACTTGTTGTTACCCCCAGGACAAGCGCCATGAGATACATTTTCTGTGTCCTGTCAGACGTGCCCGGGCCTGGAGGGCAGTTAAGACCTTTAGCCTGCTTAGCCCTTGCTGGGGCTGAGCCATGAGCTGTGAGCCGCTGGGTGCCTGCTTCAGGCTGTGTGCCACTAAGAAAGGGCACTCGGCACAGGCGCTTGCCCCTTCTTCATTGGGCACCTGGTGCGACGAGCCATTAATTCCACAATTTTCCTTGCAAGATCTATTCCCCAATATGTTCCACGTGTAAAGCATGGATACTTCCCAGCAAAACACATTTAGATTTTGTGGAAGCTGGTGCAACTCCATGGGAATTCTTCCACCGAGGAAGGGTTTTCTCCTAAGCCTGCCCACACCCTGGGTCCTACTCTGGCACAGGCGCTAGCTGAAAGCAGACTCAGATCACAACTTTCTTTTGATTTTTCACTGCAACTGGAAGGAGCTATTAGGGCTTTTCCTCCTTTGACACCTTCTGATACACAGCATTTCAGTGAAGGAAGTCCTGGCCTCACAGGACAGGGCAGGGCAAGGATATGATTACATGGGTACAGCAGTAAGCACTGCAGATCTTCCACCTGCACGCTGCTCTAGATGTGCTCTGTGCCACCAGCACCTGTGGGTGCCTTGGGGCTGTGAAGTGGGTAGTCATCATCTGCAGGCCTTTCCTGGGCAGCTCATCAGACCTTCTTTATACTGAGGTCTGTCCATGGGGAGCTGAGCACGACCACTTACAATCTCTCTGGGGCTTGACCACCCTTGTGCTTAAAGACCACTATTTCCCATTTACAGCTGTGCATTTCAGAAGAGCCTGAGCACAGCTGAGATCAAAATTGATGAAGTCTCTCCTTGTAAGGACATGATCCTTTGATGATTTTGTGTAGGGACAGCATGAGCAGCTCTTAAGGATCTAGTTACATGCTTACAGTTAGAGAATAGCTATGGCAACATTCCAGTCTGAGTTTCTGCGCTGGATTAATTACATTCATTTGGAAATGATCTCCTTAATTTCCTGAGGCAGGCTGTTATTTCATGACCTTGTGAATTCTCAATCTGCAAGACCTGCTCTTACAAAAAGTCAAGGAGAGTACTGTGGAATGACTGCACTCTTCGTTTCAGTATGTTACAGAGATTCTCCACAGACTCAGTTGTATTTATCCAGTGACTGATGCGTTTCATTGTGTTCAGACAAAGACCTTAAATCAGCTTAGAAGTCTTCAAAAAGCCTATATAGAGGGTTTTGCTGGACCAGGTTCTTATTTCTCATGCTGAGAAAGTCCTTACTTCTAAGGCTGCACTGAATACAGCTCATGTAAGTGGCTTCAGAGTTTGGGAAACGTGGGAGCAAAGTATAGGAAGCTGGGGTTTGTTCCATTTAATGGTAGAGTGAAGTGACTCAAAGTTATCTAAAATCCATATTAATGGATTAGTTCTGGAATAGGAGAATGAGGTCAGGGAAATTTCCTTGCTTTTTATGTGTGTGAGAGATCTTTAATGTTTTTAATCCAGCAGGCAATCCCCCCAAACTGTGTAAATAGTTAAGTCTTCAGCATTATATTGCTGTGATCTGTGAAGGTGGGATTCTCTCCTTGCACAGGGTGAAAATCTGCCATTCCAGCTCGTCAATGAATATGTTCAATTGCTTGAATGAGCAACAGTTGTAGATGACGGGGCATTGGTGACTTTAATTTCTACTGTAGCTGCAGTGCTCTGGTCTCCTGAGAACGGCACCTCGTGAGGGAGGTCAGGACTCTGAGGGATGCCTGCAGAAATCAGAAGAAGAAAGAGGTTCACTGAATGAATTTGATGCCCCCAAGGCTTATTTGTGTCCTTTTTCCCAGATTGGCTTCTTTTATTTTTAGCTTTTATTTTCCTCTTGTGAGCCTTGCATCCTTTCTTGGCTGCTTTACAAATAGTAACTTCTTTGAATGGGGCAGCCTGGTTCTGCCCTACTAAGCAGCACCAGACTGTGGTGAATGATGCTTCCTCTCCTGTGGGACCACCATGACCACACAGTGAGGCTCTCGGTGGTGTCTCTCAGCATGGTGAGGGTGCCCTCAGCCCTACCACCTTGCCTTTGTGGCTGTGGCTTTCATTTTCCTACCACACAAAGAGCACTGGGTGCTGTTGTTGTGTGAGTGAAGATCTGGGCCTGCAATGTCCCTATAGGTGACAAACTAGATGAATAATGCTCCTCATTTTACACCAAAGCAAAGGGCTGCTGGAAGGGACCCAGAGGTCATCCTGTCTGAGAAGTTGCCTCAGGCAGTTGCAAATGCTTAGGAAGGAAGTGTGGAAACTTCCTTGCTTTCAGATGACCTGTCTGAAGCTTCCAGTCTATAAGAGATGGCTGATCACACAAGCATGGGGTCAAACACTTCTCCAATGTCTTGTCCTTCTCTAGGGCTTGAGACCAGTATTCCTCATCTGTGTTTGAGGGTACAGTTTGCCTCACCTGACTCTCCATGCCTGCCTGCAGTCTAACTAGTGTAGCCTTCTCAGGGCTCAAAGAGCTTGAAAGATTTCAAGGCTATGTACTGAGAAGCTATGACCATGTGATGCTCTCCAGGACCTCCCACTGAGCCCTTTTATGAGAAGCAGGTTGAGATTTGTATATATATCAATGGTTATATGTATGTATATATGTATGTATCTGTACATATATCCATATATGTATATATCTGTGTATAATTTGATGTACCCAGCCTCTAGGATGGACAATCAGATCCTCAACTGAGGTGTGCATCATGTTGAGGAAGCTCTTTCCATTGCCACGTGTCATTTGCTCACTTCTCAGTTTCAGGAGGTACCTTCTGTTCCTGTGTTAGGTAAAACAGGAACCGAACATTCAGTTCTGGCTCAACCAGAAAGCAAGAGGATCTGTGCCATCATCTTCTGTGCTTTAGCCTTTGTAACAAATAGATTTAATGGAAAAAAAAAGACAATAAATCAGCACTTTAATTTGTATTTTTGTCTCTTTCTAGGTGATGAAGTGCATTGTAGAAGTCATCTCTGATACTTTATCGAAGCCAAACCCCCTGCCGATCAGTGAGGAATGCCTAGAAACACTGAGAGGAGGTACAGGCTCAGACTTAACGCTGGGTACTGGCAAGATCAGATCTGGCAGAGACACAAGTAGGGGCCAGTCCTGCCCCAAGACATACTCTAGAATCTGACAAGGGATCCTTGACACATTCACCTTCCTTGTGGTCACCCCAAAAGGCTGCATCAGTACCCTGATGCGTGTGTGTGTGTGTGTGTGTGTGTGTGTGTGTGTGTGTGTGTGTAGAGATGGAGTCCTTGCTCAGCCCAGGCCAGGCATCGGCTGGCACTGCAGCTGGGAGAGGTGTTGGGTGACAAAAAGCTGCCTGGCTTTCACAAGACTTTCCTGTCTTCTTAACCACATGGTTAAGAAACATGGCAGTGAATCAGGCCAAGGGAGAGAAAAGAGAAAACAGAGGGGGAGGTGGCATTTGGGGTTGCTTTTCATTTCTTAGGAGTGGGGGGAGGTCATCTTTGGTCACCTCTGTACCAAGTTTCCCCTGTTGCAGATGAACGAATCATTTCTATCCTTCGTCACCAAAATTTATTGAAGGAACTTCAGGAAATTGCAACTCAAGGTACAGTTTCACTACAGCTGTTTGGGAAGAGGGGTTTCATCTGTTGTAGCCCCATGCACAGTTTGTTGTTGGGTTTTGTGGGATTTAAAAAAACAATTTTACATTAATTTGACATCATATAAACATGCCTTAGGAAATCTAGTTCCAGGGCTTCCAGTAGCGACTGGGTGAGTGAGGACAGTAATTTTGCTGATAATAACTTCAATATGCATCTGATGATTCCAATGAGTGTCAATGTCACTTGGTGGCTATGCAGAATACAGGTATTTTGGGTTAGGAGAACCCTAGAAGGAAACACTGTAATTTAATTCAAGAACTAACCATCAGCTCCCAAGGTAGAATATAAGACAAGAAATCCTTCACTGTGCAGCTGGAGTCCA
This sequence comes from Heliornis fulica, assembly GCA_013399135.1. NCBI lineage: Eukaryota > Metazoa > Chordata > Aves > Gruiformes > Heliornithidae > Heliornis > Heliornis fulica. The sequence continues at coordinate 203,691 of VXBZ01009166.1, forward strand.
GAACTAAGCCCAGATGTGACAAAAGGGAAGCCTTGCTGAGCATTCAGCAGGACTTGCACCTAAAAGACCCCAGTGAAACCCCCCAGTGGGGATTTCCCTGCTGGCTTCCTTGGGTCGAATGCAAGTTCCTTTGGTGTGGAGTGGTGTGGGGAACTCACCATTTGTCAGTGTGGGAGCAGCAGTGTCACAGAGTTGTGCAAAGGGGTGTGTGAGGGGAAAAAGGGCTCCTCTCAGGTCCCTAGAGCTGGTGTGCTAGTCCCAGGCAAGGCTGCTTCAAAGCTGGTGGAGGCCCCTGTGCCCAGGTAGCCCAGTTGAGGCTGCAACAGGGCTCTCCCCAGGCTTCAAGGACTGCAGCTCGCAGCCTTCCCTGCTCCCTCTCCTTTGGGTAAGCCACCTGGCAGCCTTCCATCACCAGGGTGTCTCTGTGCCCTGTTCCGGTGTGACACAGCTGCCAGCGATGGCTGAGAGGCAATGCCACCACAGTGTGTTCAGAGCAGGGAAGCCCCAGAGGCAACCAGGAGAAGGGAGAAGGAAAATTCAGGGTCAGGATTAGGAGAGAGACTCATGCAGCTCTCAAAGCAAATGTTTGGTCACTGCTCAAGTCCCACTGATGGAGGGGCCAGCCAGGTGGTGACCCCAGACACCTGCTCTGACGATCCAGAAGACAGAAACTTGGGCCCCTTCAGCGTGTGGGGATGCTGCTGCGCAGGCACATCAGGACTGTGAGGAGGAGTCTGAAGCTCTCAGGCAGGTTGTGCCATACAGCACGGGGTCTGTGCAAAGGGACTTGTGTCATAGAAGCACATCTTGCTCTGCTCACTCCTTGGCTTGAGCCCATTTTGTCCTGGGGTAACGTGAGCTGTAATCTACAGATCACAGGGACCAGGGATGGGGTTGTTGTGTACCCAAGGGAAAAGCAAAGGTACTTCCTTTGGTCTCCTCCGTGCTGGCTGCAGCTGGTCCTGCTCAGGCTGGAGACACTCCACCCTGCATCACTGCATAGGAGCAGGGTGTGAGATGGGTTAGACAGGGCTTGCTTGGCTGGCATCCCAGTGGGATGGGGCTTCCCAGGAAGCACTGGCTGCCAGGACAGCTGCGCTCTGACCTCCAGCTCCTGCTGCCTTCAGACTGTGCCTTCTCCAGGGTGTTGCTTGTGTTGACCTGGCTCCGTAATCTCAGAGGCTAGCTAAGGTGTGGGGCCTTGGGGCCATGGACCACCCCTGGAGGAGGAATGAATGCTTCCCTTCCCTCTGAGGAGTGGTGGGGGGTCAGTGCCCCAGAGAGAGGGGCCCCCATGACCAGGCAGGAGGGCATAGGGGCTCTAAGTGCTCTCAGCAACCACCATCTGGCAGGGGGCAATTTTTATCCTTCAGTATTCTGATGCTCAAATCTTTTGTGAGCCTCAATGTGCTGCAGTTAAGCATCTCTTATTCCCTAGCTCTCCATCAGTACCAGTCTTCCTAGCAACCCTGCTACTCTGTTTGTTTAGAGACCTTTTTCTCTCCCGCAGATGATGGTTTTGATGGTGGCTTTGTTACTGCAGTTGATTAACATATCCCCCAGCCTCACTTCTCACAGCTCCCAAGTCACAGATTTGTCCATTGTAGAAAACAAGTATATAATTATACAGGGCCCAGAACTGTTTTCCTACCTCTGCTTTGTGAAACACAGGAGGGGCTGTTGCCTTTCCCTACTCTTTGTTACTTGACACAGGTGCCAACGAGAGAACTCAGCAGCAGAAGAAAAACAGTGGTTTTGAAGATGAACTTTCTGAAGTCCTTGAAAGTCAGAATGACAAAAACAAGCAGAGAGGTCAGTGTCGGACTCCCCCCACAACCCCCTTTCCCCCCCCGGGAAATCCAGGTCAGGTTGTAAACAAGGATGTTCTTTCTAACAGCCTTGATACATCCATCTGCTTCTCATTTAGGCATCGCCTTTGATGCTGCAGACACACACAAGCGGCCCAGAATTTGCTTTTTATTGTCCACCGGTTAAACCAGGTGTAATTTCTGAGCTATCATACCTGGTGATGGTCAAGTTACCAGGCTGATCCTGATCTGTTCTACCCTGCTGCCAGCACCCTCACTCACTGCATATGCTTGAAGTGAGTCACAGCCAGAGAATCCCGTGCCGAAAGATGCAGCGATAGAGGCAAGAGCTATCCGGGTCTGCTCCTGCCACCCGTTCCCCATGCTTCCAGGCTTCCGAGATAGTCTCTGATGGGAAAGCTGACCTTGCGGTACTCACACTGCACACGCCCACACAAAGCAGTGGCATCGCGTAAGGACCACGCTCAACCGGGGTTTGCCCTTGTCACTACATTCCCATGGCCTGGCAGGCAGGGTAGTGGCAAGGAGGGTGCAGCCCCTTCCCTCTTCCACATCATGAAGACACGATGCCAATGTGGGATGAGATGATTTCTCATCCCTACAGAGGGGTTCAGGTGGCCTCTGGGGCATGTGACTGTGCCATGGCAGCTCAGTGACACCAGCTCAAAGCTGCCTGCAGCGATGCTGAGCGATGCCCTCAGGCACTGCTGCTGCAGCCAGCATGGCCAAGAGCCAAAGGAGAGGACAGGTCGCACTGGGTCTCCCTGCTGCCAGGGCAGAGCTGATCTTCTTGCTCTGGCAGTATGGACATTGCGTAAGGACGAAGTGTGCTACACTGGGCTGTCCAGGGCAGCAGGTAGTGGTCACCAGCCCTATATGACTGGCTCTGTATGTCCTCACCCCATCACACTCCTCAGGCCTGTTTGGGGCTACACCTAACTTTCCATACCCGTTTGGCTTTTCACACCGCTCTTCAGGCCCCCATCTTTTATTTTTCCAAGGGATTTCAGTAACTAATTATGTTAAAATAGGCCAGTCTCTGAGCAAGACCAAACACCCAGCTCACAAGATGCTCTGGCTGAGTAGGTGCTCTGCAGAAGCAGAGTCACTCCCCCCCACCTCCCTTCCCTCCAGCTCACCTGCACACAGCGCTGGTTCCCTCCTCAACCTGGTGTGAGAACAGGGGCTTGATGCCAGCACAGCACTTGGAGCCGTGAGAGTGCCGTGTTACACTCCTACATCATGTCATTTCACACATGATCTGGTTCCATGTGGGGCAAGTTTGCTGCTGGCATCTCAAGAGGTAGCGCTGAGGACTGTGCTGCAGCAAAGCACTTTGATGTGTGTTTGACTTCAGCCTTGCGAGTCTCTCCAGGAGCGTAGGGACCAGTGAGAGCGCCGGCTTGCTGGGTGGATCACGAGCATATGGTGAAGTGACTGGCTAAGGATCCCGGGGCTGGTTAGGCAGACTGCTGAGCAGGACTGAAGCTCCCTAAGAAACCATGCCAGGCTTTGCTGGCTGTGAAACGAGCTCTCAGGAGATGTGTTGCTTCATGTTCCTCCCTCTGCAGATGTGGCGGTGGAGCACCCTGAAGAGGAGCAGCCCACGGGGTCCCTGGCTGAGCTGGCAGCACAGAAAACTCAGCAAAACGATGATTTGAGAGAGGAGGGGAAAAACAGCCTGGAGGAGAGGGAGCCCAGGCCACGGGATGCCAACCCTAGTGAAAAGGAGGACCGTGTGGAAGCAGAGAGCAATGAGATTGGGGACAAAGACAATGTCCAGCGAGATGAAGCTCTGGACAACCACCTCAGTAAAGATTTCAGCGAGGATGATGAGGAGCCCAGAGGACCCAGGGACAGCCTTGAGCTTGAGGATGAGGGGGACCAGCCATCCAGGAAGGGCCAGGAGCAGAGCAAGGAGGCAGGGGAACGTGTGGAGCGGGAGGATGATGGAGGGGACGATGCTGCAGAAGAGGACCCTACTGAAGCCGAGAGGTCACTTGATTTGGCTGAGGAGGACGAGGAGGCTGAGGAGATGCAGAGAGATGACAGTAAGTATCCCAGATGACTCCACTGATACCTACTGGGGCTGAGTACCGAGGCAGATGGCTAAGTGGTTTTAAAGCCTAAATGTTCAGGGAGATGCTCCCTGGGTTTGCAGAAACATCCCTCCACCACTCCCCCCTCCAACTGCCAGCCACCCAGAGCCCCCCAAGCTCCCAACCACACAGGCCCATGCACAGCAGATAACATGGGCCCAGCAGCTGCCTCGCTGCCTGCTGAGCAGCTTTGTAGCACCGGGGACAACTAATTTGTTTTTTCTTGAAGTTCCTGTATATTTTGACCGCTGCCTCCAAGCCCTGCTACCGACATGGTGATGTGAGAGCAGGCGTTTCCGGAATCCTGGGAAAATGGGCCTAAGTCAGGAAACCCGCCTTGCCTCAGCCCTGAAGGTGGAGTATAACCAGGTTCACACTTGTGCTCACTGTTGTGCTTAATGCTCTTTCAGATAACGACGATGCCCTGGGATTTGGCAAAGACGGGAGGAGCTCTGAGGAGGAGGAGGAGGAGGACGAGGAAGACCAGCCCCGGGCACTGCAAGGAGGAAGGCATCGTCTGGAGGATGAGGGAATGCAAGAGGAGGAGGAGGAGGAGGATACCTTCCAGCCTAGGGATGTCAAAAGCGAGGAGATGGAGGAAATGTCCTCCAGGGAGTGGGAAGACTCCAAGAGGTGGAACAAAATGGATGAGCTGGCCAAGCAGCTGACATCAAAGAAGCGCATGGAGGAAAACAATAGCGAGGAAGACCCAGACAGGTCCATGAAAATGGCATTTAGGTCTCGCAAGTACACCTTCAGTAGTCCAGAGGAAGATCTGAGAAGGTCATGGAAGCATCACTCAAAGGAGGACAGCAGTGAAGGAGGCTTTCCTCTTGCTCCATTGCCTGAAGAAAAGAAGGATGAGGAAGGCAGTGCTAACAGGAGAACGGAGGTTGGTGTACACATGCTTACACAGTTATTACCTGGGAATCCAAAATATGTTTGCAGGTGCAGGTGGTACCTTGGCATTATTCAGTCACTGTTGGTTCTCTGTGACATTAAGGCGATGATTGGTGACCTTTTAGTCATTCAGCCCTTGGTGTTGAGATTTGCACCTGTCTGTGCCTCTGGGTTTTATCCTTTTTTTCACTAAGTAGCACAAAAACGTGCCCTGCCCCAGAGGGTCTGGAAAACACGACAGCACTTTTACCCTGGCCTGTGCTGGACATGGTGACCAGAGCTTTATCTGGAGCCTGGGGGTGGTTCTTGTGTCTCAAAGCCCCTCTGTGTCAAAGGGACTGCTTTCCCTAGCTCAGGGGTGGAGTGAGTAGAGTCAGACCTCCTCCCACCAGGAGCAAGGCTGTGGTGAGACAGCAGGGACCTTGGAGTGGAAATGACTGACAGATACAGGAACACATCCAGACAGGCTTCCAAAGTCAGAGACCTCTTTCCCTGGTACCTCACGTGGGGTATCTCAGTGCCTTCCCAGCAGCCAGGAGTGGTGGCTTCCCCTTTGTGCTGAGGCCCAGCTCCAGGCACAACTGTCTCTTTGGGACAGTGCAGGGGGCTGGGCATGGGCTCTGCGGGTGTCTGCTCAGGATAAGCTGTGACCAGGTGCCTGGGAACAGATGGGGCTGTGGGTGAGCAGTCACTTTGCTGCAGCTCTCTTGCCTCATCTGCCTCCCCCCCACCCGCCGCTCATGTCCCAGGTCTCTCTCCCAGAAAGCTGCTCCCCACCTGCCCCAGCCAGCAGCTCTGGGGTGCACCTTGTCTGCAAGGTGGTGGGCTCAGTCCCCCAACTGGGAAGGGGGTTGCTGGGGCTGCAAACCCGCTTTGTTTACAGCTGCAACAAGACTTTTTGTTTTGTTTTTATTAAAAACTGGATCAGGGCCTCTGGGAGCCAGCGAGGAAGTGCCAGGCCAGGCACCTGGCAGCGAGAGAAGGGAGGGAACAGGCTCCGGCTCTGCCAGAGCAGCTGACATCTCGTTCCCTCTCCTCAGTTTTGGGCCATGTGGGTGCGTGACTTGGCCAGTGAGGCCAGCGTAGCCACAGCCGGGGGCTGGCAGTGCTGTCCTCTCCAGACAGCCAGGTGGGTGGGCAGGAGCGAGACAGGGTGCACAGCACAGTGTGAGGCAGTGCCTTGGGTCTCCAGCCCCACGCTCTGGAGGGAGAGACCTGTTGGGGACTGCCCTGCCTGGCAGCGGGGCTGGGGAAGGACAGTGAGGGCACATCTTGTCCCCATCACCACCTGCTGGGATATAACATTAGGACAGGACTAATTCGTGTTGTGCGCAGACATCTGTCCAGAGGGACCAATGCAGGAGTGGGCTGAGGGATGGGGCAAGACATGGCCGTCCTTGTGCCACCACTGGCGGCTAGCCCGGGCACAGGGCATAGCTCTGTGGGGCAAGGGCTGCCCACCCGTGGCTGCTGACCTGTGTCCTGGGCTTTCGTTGCAGGACCAGGAGCTGGAGAGCCTGGCTGCCATCGAGGCCGAGCTGGAGCGTGTCGCCCACAAGCTGCACGAGCTGAGGCGAGGCTGAGGGGCCCAGCCCCCCACCCCGTGCAGGTGAAAGCCACCACTGACACCCTCCTTCCTTTCCACCGCGTTTCATTTCCTGATTTAAAAGCAGTTAAGCCGGAGCAGAAGCATCATGCCTAGGAAACCGCCCTCGCTAGCGCCCAGGCCTGCCTACCTCGCCATAGTGGTGTGCCCATCGCTGCTTCTTCACCTCACGCTCCCCTGTCCACACGGATGCCCACCCGCCCGGCTGGGCGCCGGTAGGCGCGAAGCGCAACCTACACATGCATTTTCTGTCTGGGTGGGAGTTTTTTCCCTCTTTTTTTTTAAAAGACAAGACAGCTTTCTAGAAAGTTCTCCTTCCACCGGTAGTTTCACTGGGTAAAAAACTGCAATAACTTGTTATCTTTTGATTAAAAGCTGAGAACTCTGACTGTAATATATTCTATATAAAAAATTTATCTAAGGAAAAATAAAACTGCAGTGGGTTCCTTCCTTCATTTTGGCAGCTTCAGTCTCAGTCGACAGCATGCTGCAGGGCTTGTATGGTCCTGGCGGAGAGGAGGGGGCATGGGGGCCTCCCCTCACCACAGACACAGAGCGATGGTGTTTCCCACCTCACTGGGCTGCAATGCTGCTACCCGCTGTGGCCCATCATCACGGACACCTCACCGAGGTCCCGGTCCCTGTGTGGCTCTCCCTGCCCGTCTGGTGCCGCACAGCCAAGCCTCGGCACTGAGTGTCCTGGGTGCTTCAGTGGGGTGCGGGACCCATTTGTAGTTCATCGATGAACACCAGGGTCGACCAGAGAGAAAGCAGTTTAGTAGTTTAAATAGTGAAGCAATACTTGGCCAAGTCAAACTGTTTGAGCAATGGATGACTGGGTAAACTCCATCAAGCCAACAAATAGGCTGGTGATGAGGAAAGCTACTGGTCTGTGTTCCCACAGAGGTGAGGGCCAGTCCTGTTGCTGGCTCGCAGAAGCCATGGTGGCCTGTTTGGACAGTATCAAAGGGCAGAACCTTCCCATCCTTTGGGCTTCAGGCCCATGGGCTGGATGGGGGACTGGGAGGTACCTGGGCCAGGGCAGCTTCCCCCCAAAGTCTCTGAATGCCGATCAGAATGTTTTAGAGTTTCTGTGTGCTGGCAGGAGAGGAGAAGAGCCAGGCTACATCCCAGCTCCCAGTTGAAAGCTCAGCTGTCTCCCATCACCAACAGCCCACAGAAGAGCTGAGATGCTCAGAGAACAGCTGCTGGCCTTTGAGCTTGACATAGTCCTTCAGTCCCTTGAAAAAATCAGCACCATTGACCCACAGAGCGAGTTGCACTGGAGGTGGGTATGCAGGAAGCGGTGGGTGTCCAGAGCTGTCCTCCTCCAAACTACCGCCCCCACCCCTCCTCGGGCCCCAGAGAGGGCTGGGGGAGCTGCTGAGCGGGCAGTGCCCCTCACGCCCAGCCCTGGGCAGCCATGCAGCGGCAGGAGGTAGCAGCAAAGCTGCACAGCCCAAAACTGCTCCGGCACAAGGCCTGTGCCAGGACAAGCCACAGCACAAGAAAGAGCCTGGCTGGGGAGAGTGGCTGGGACCGAGGTGCAAGTCTCCCAACCCCATCCCAAGGAGGTGGCACCCTCATTAACCTCAGCGAAATGTGCATAGGGACAGAGAGGAAGCCAAAGCTGTTCCATGGGAACTGCACTAAAATGTCAGCTATTAGGGAGTCAGCCCAGCTGTAGAAGTCACCTCTTACACACTGATCTTCACAGAAATTTTATTTAAATACCGTTCTTTGTTTCTTTTGAGATCCTCTCTCAAACTCCAGTTTTCATGTCACAGTACATTCATAGAAACCATCAGCCACCCATCCCACTCCCACCAAACCAAAAAGCCCCACCCCAAACCAGAAAAACAACCCATGCAGAAACACAGCCCTCTCCAAAGGAGTCAGAAAACTTTTTCCACGAAGGATGGTGACAGCAGACAGAACTTCTCTATTGCTGCTACAAAATCAACAAGGTTCCTCCCCTTCAAACAGCTGCTATTTGAAGGAACCAATATAACACTTAATTGTCTTAAGTGGACAATCGAGTAATCCCAAACATTCGGGACCCAAGGACTTTCTTCAAAGGGAAAGATGGAGTTCGAGGCCTGAGCAGTGGTCCAGGGAGGATGCCTGGTAAATGCTGGCCCTCCGACTGGCCATACCTCTGCTCTGCAGCACCTCTAAACTCAGGACTGCAGGGCTCAGCCTTGGGGCTGACACCAAGCCCCGGTCCCCAGGCAGCGTTCACAGAAGCGTCCTTGCTGAGCGGGCTTGTTGCTTAGCAAAGTTCCGTGTTGCTGGGTGAGGTATCTATCCCTCCTGCACCAGCCAGAATAGGGCCCTGATGAAAAACCCGGCGAGGAGTGAGGCAGTCAAGAATTCCCTACTCAGCATGAGGGGGGAAGGATCAGCCTAGAAGCCAGGAGTAAATTCTTGAGTACAGCAGTAGCCTGAATCCCAGTAAAGTTTAGGTGTGCTATAGAGGAAGATAAAAATAGCCGACTTCCCACCAGTGTTAGGAAAGAAATGGAAGCAGATCGCACTGGTACCAGCAAACAACTGCACTGGGAAAGGATGTGGAAAGGGAATTATCATGCAAATGGGACTCCCCCTTGCCCCCCAGAAAGCTGCTCCCCTCCTGCCCTGTCTGCTCACAAAGAGAAAGCAAAACAGCACTTGTTATAAGGCATTTATTTTCATTACGTGTTGGAAGGGACAATTCTGTCTTCAAAACAATTACAGAGATAATGCCACAATACCTACTGCATATTGCTTTACTGTTCAAACCAAAACATTGTCCAAAACAGGTGCTTGGCGAATGAAAATAAAATATTACCACTGAAATCAATGCTGTTAGATGAAAGCACCATCTTCATTGTCAGATCTGATCAGTCATGCAATTGAAGACGCCAAATAGCCAGTAATTTGGGGTTTTACAGTAAGCCACGATCTTTTCAGGGTTTATAGATTTCTATACAAATTTAAGTACAAAATGGGAATTATGTTTCTGAAATCATAGAGAACCGGGCTGAAGCGAATCACGAGACACACTTGTTAACACTGTACAGCTGGACTTGAACACAGATACCGATGAACTTGCAAAACCTAGGACACACCCCAAATGGTCCCCAAGATTCAGCCATGCTTAGGTGGGGAGCAATGCTGGAGAGCAAAGGAGAATATCCAACACTCTTCACGCCCGGAGGACCAGTTTTCTCTACTTTGTTGGGATCCCAAGGAATCATTGTTACTCCATTTTAAGACTGACTGCATTTCAGTATGTAGTTCTCACAAGGGTATACACAAGCTGTACCAAATACTGAATCAGAAATAAATAATAAAAGATACATCTAATACATCTTTTATTTTTAATTTTTTATAACAGCACTGACTTTACAAGAGGATAAACAACTCATTTTTAGGGGCTGCTGACATCTCAAACAAAGAAGTCACTATTTTATACTCAACATATACTCAACCTTTTAATAATTTTATATATGTATATATGACTTTTCACACAAAAAATGTTAAAATAATTTATATCTAAAAACTACCGTGTAAAGAACGAAGGAGGAAATAAAATGTGGGTTTCTTTAAAAAAGATGGAAGAGGAAGACCTGATTTTCATTAAATCTATTTGCTTTTTCAGCTATTTCTGGAGTTTTAAGAGATTTCCAGGCCATCAACAAAAACTTCCCAATGCACTGGCACACTGGGCAAGGTCCCCTGCTAATGAGCTCATGAGCCACAGAGCACCAGCCCCAGTGGATCCAGGGTAAAAAAAGTGGAGAGAAAGTGAGAACAACTCCTCAGGTTGCTGTTAAAAACAGTGAAATACTGGACCACTGGTATCACGACATCCACTGGCCGATTTTACTCCCAAGCCCTCTCGTCATCCTCCTTCTGCATCACAGATACAGGGCGTTTTCTCCTAGTGGATTTTTTCATTTCCACAGGAAACCTGGACCAGCAGACGAGGTGGATCAAACCCCAAGGGCCACCAGCACACACAGAGCGAGAACAATTCGGAGCCTTTGCTTAGCTACAGAAGCTACTGTGCTTGGGTTGCTGAGGAGTTGCTCTAACATCTCCATTTCTATCTGAATCCTCTCAAGCTTCGACAATCTTTAATAGTTTCTGTTGCCATGCAAACGTGAACAGAATCCAGGAAGGACCTGAAACCCATCCTGGTCAAAAGCCCAAGTGTTGATGGCCTGGTTCCACACAGAGTGAACAGGGAAACGAAAGGTAGTGAAGATGTGGAAAGTACTTTTCTGGAGGTTACATTCCTCTGAAATAGATATTAAAGCAATATTACAAATCAAATCAGCAATGTGGTTTGCAACAGCGTGTCTGTTTATCTATGAAAGTGAGAGGAGATTATATTAAAGGAAATATTTTAATCTACACAAAGCATTTTCACATACTCCTAGTTACAAATCACACAGTTGCAACACCTTAAAGTAACTGTATACTGAATATAGAAATCAATACATCTCTTACTAAAAAGGAGAGAGGAAAAGAAAATTAGCAGGGTAACGCAAGAGCACTCCAGCAATGTGCTACAAACTCAAACCAGACTCTATTCACTAAAAAACTCCAAATCCAAGATTTTCTGCACAGCTGTGGAAGGCAAGACTGCAAAGCTAGTGTGAAAAGCCTGACTTGTCACAGCTGCCAAGCAAAGACTTTGGGAAACCAGTTAAGAACTGATAAGCCTGGATTATTATTTTTTTTTTTAACTGGATGAAAACAACAGAAGTGTTTTCCCTTTGTTTCACTCTTTTTTGGCCAGCCAATTTAAACAATCTCTGGTCCCATTTATTCTGTTGCCTTTGGACTGTATCCTGCCTATGTTACCTACCCACTTCTCCACCTGGTTGTTGCCTGGCTGGCTACAGCTGTGGTTATCTGGACAACTTGAGGCTTTATCTTGACCAAACCTCATTACCTTGTGAAGCCTCAGGGTTGGGTTCTTATTTTGTACTTGTCTGTGATGAAAACCAATTAAACTGGTGGGTTTTTTATCTAAGCAACCTGCGGTGTGACCTCCTCTGCATAAACACCGTCATGTTGAGGACAGAGGTGAACCCAAGGCCCGGAGGCAGCTCTGCGCTACACGAACCACACGCACCAGCAGCAACGCTCCCACCAGCTAGGCTGGGTTTCCGCAGTTGGCTTTCACCCAGCCATCGGGATGTTCTGGTTCAGTCACTACAAACCCAAGCATAACGTGGCAGAGTCAGCTAGAGGGGAGTGAGGATGGGGATGGCTTTACATCACAGGCAGTAGTAACACCACTCAAGTTCTCTTCGACAGGGAGAAAAATCTTCACCTGCTGAGGCTCATTAGGGAATTACAGCAGAAACCAGACTCCCATCTCCTCCATTACGCTGACACAAAACCTGGAGAAATTCCAGCCAAGCTAATGGTGTCCTTGTGGATTTTTAACAGTGAAGTGAAACAGAAATAGATCCCTAAGAAGCTAACTGGTGACCATGAATCTTAATGTAATTGCTCCCATCAACACAGCGATAGCTGTACCTCTGGAAACACAGCTGAATCTTTTCTAACCCACAGTAACAGAACACAAATATAATGGAAAATCTCCCTCTGATTGTCCGCAATTTTAAGAGCAAGGGCATTCTGGTATAGTCTAATGTCACTAGACTCCTCTATGTTTACAAGAAAAAAAAACAAAAAGGCAAGACTAGAGAATAGTAACTCAGTGTGAAGCTTATCTTAGAATCACAGAATGACTAGAGTTGGAAGGGACTCCCAGAGGTCATCTAGTCCAACCCCCTGCAAGAAGCAGGGACACCCCCAACTAGATCAGGTTGCTCAGGGCCTCATCCAACCTGGCCCTGAACATATGCAGGGATGGGGCATCCACCACCTCCCTGGGCAACCTGTTCCAGTGCTCCACAATTCTTACAGCGAAGAACTTTTTTCTAATATCTAATCTAAATCTACCTCCCTCTGTTTTGAAACCATTATCCCTTGTCCTGTCACAACAGGCCCTACTGAACAGCCTCTCCTCATCTTTCTTGTAGGCTCCCTTGAGGTACTGGAAGACTGCTACAAGGTCTCCCTGGAGCCTCCTCTTCTTCTGGCTGAACAGCCCCAACTCTCTCAGCCTGTCCTCATAGGAAAGGTGCTCCAGCCCCTTTATCATCTTTGTGACCCTCCTCTGGACCCTCTCCAACTGGTCCATGTCCTTCTTATGTTGGGGGTTCCAGAACTGGACACAGTACTCCAGGTGAGGTCTCACGAGGGCAGAGTAGATCTTGAATCAAAACTATCCTGAACTTATCAAACGAGGCAGAAATTCAGAAGAGCACTTTAGCACAGGCTTAATAACATACGCATGCTCGAATGTTTTGCAGTAAAGTAATAATATGTCTGGACACTTGGCAATTTACAGTTTTGGCTTTTAAAAGTTGGTCTCCCGATTTGCCCCTGTGATTAGTAACATTCTAGTATACCAGCCATAGCAATAATTTCTGCAAGGAAATATAGTAATACAGCAATTGCCTGGTAATTTCTGTGAAAGCTCTATTGTAATGCCACATCACAACAGGTACCTGCATATCTGCACCTGGTAAATTAAAGTGATATCGATATATATGATAAATAAAAAATAAATTACAGACTACGGGAAAAATGTCACTGATCGCACCAATGACCTAAACTTGCTTTTTAGTTACTGCCAAGGTCTGAAGTAATATTTAAATATAGTATTTCTGCAAGCCTTCAGAGAATTACAAAATAAACTTCTAACAATCATTTGTAAACAAGTTTAAAATGCACAATTATATTTCAGTAGTTTATTTTGGAGAAATAAAGCAGTGCAAAATAGGCCAACCAAAATTCAAAAGGCAGCCAGGAAAATAAAATTCTTATTTGATGTTCTAACTAGGAAACAGCATACAGACATTTCCATTGGATCCAACACTCAGATTCATGTAAACATACTTAGTTTGAAAGGTCTTGAGTTACAAACCCAGTTTTAACATCATTGCTTCTTCCCCACCACCCAATAATAATAATTAAAAAAAAAGAAAACAAAACCAAAAGCCCAAAAAAACCTCCAAACCATTGTAATAAAGGAAGCAAAAGGCAAGTCTACAAACACTCCACCAGCTGGTTACAAGAAAGTACCATACAAAAATATGCACTGTCAATTTCCTTCCTGAGGGTATCCTTTGTTACACACGTAACATAGAAACACTTTTTATTTTAAACAAGCAAAAACGAACCCCAAACTGTAGATGTCGACTTTATTTCAGGCATGGCTTTATGAAAGGTTGGTCTATCATGAATACTTTTATAAACCCTTACCTATGTACATCTGACTCACTCACACCACAACCACCCGATCCGCGAGCTGCAGACACCGTGGGATCCAGCAGCCTGAAAGCGTACAAGGGATGTGAAGTGTGCCCAGCTCAGAACTGACCTGCAACAGTCAAGAAGTCAGCTGCATTTATGTGCACCCTTGAATTTGACAGATACCACACTCACAAAGTCATTCTAGTCCCTACAGAAGCATCTGCAAGTTGCACTCCTCTGGAGTGCAACTCTAGTGCAAGTTGCACTCCTCTAGAGGTGGAATAATCTTCTCTTGCGTAAATGATCCAAAAAAATCCAGCCCTAGCTACTGGAAATTCCCAAGAATGACATTTTGGGAAGAATCCCAAGAGCTCCTAAGGAAAACCCATTGTTTACACAAAAGAATTGCTACATAACACTCTTCAAAACTTCTTCCCGTTCAGGCCTGGTACCATCAGGAATGGTGGTGACATCTCTTCCACAGCTTACTGTTCTCTCCATGGTCTACCTGAGCTTTAATCTCTATTTTTTTAATAGGTATCTAACATGTGATACTAAACAAACTAGTATTAAAAGCTGTGGTGATGAACGTTTTACAAATATGTGCTACAGAAAGACAGAAATTCCCGTATCTGCAAGCTAAAAGCTTAACTAAGGATATTTTTTTAACACCACCCCTCTTAAATGTATTTTAGGGCTTATATGAGGAAGGGAAGGCCACTCAGTCCACTAAAATAGTGTCTCCGTTCTCAGTGCTGACAGTCTTGGATATTTCCAGTTTAGTGTTCAGGCAAAGGTTTCAGGAACTCTCCAGCAGCAGAAGATGCTGCCACCCAAGAAGATGCAATAGAGGGTGAACACTGCAGGTTCACTGCATATCTCAACAGATACAATTTTGCTGTGCTATACTTTACAAATAGCATAAAACACTATTGCAAATTACCACACGGCCTCATCTGGCAGCTTGCAAGAAAATAATGCCGTCTCAAAGCTAGAGCTGTCACGTACCTCCACCTCATACAAAGGGACACAATTCTGCTTGCATTTAATTTGCAAAAGAAAAACAGAAAATGCACAGCAGCATGGATCTGGGAGGCAGCAGCTGTGTTACCCCCTAGGATCTGCACATCAGGTGGACTGCTCCAAGGAGAACATGTGGCTCTGTCCAACAGCCTTTTTGCAGAGCTGTCTCAAAGTCCTCACAACTGCAATGGAGGGAGAATTAAATTCTCTGCTAAGAGATAAGCTGCTTCCATCAACTCTTCCCATGATTTCACCACTAGGAGATGACTGAAAGGATAGTATTTAATCTACTACACCACTCAACCTATTGGCACCCTATCTGGATCAAACACGTGTCACTGTTGGCAGATGTGGTTAGAAGCTGCTTTTGACTGAAGCAGCGAGGCCTGGGGGAAGAACTGCAAAGCTGGAACTGGGACAGCCACTTTGGTTCTGCACCCTGAAAAACCAGTCAGCTCTGTCCCACTCGAAGTGCCACCACTTCACAGCAAGCTACCTGTCAATGTCTTGACTGGTCAACGTTTCAAGAGATTTGGTTTAGTGATGCTGAACTTGTCTTAGCTTTCTTTTTGCAATGGCCTACCTGGTAAAAGGGAACAGGGAATATTTTAGTCAAAAATCTTGAGCACTGTTACATTCAGACACTGCATTTCAACATTCTGATCTTCTTCACACCATGAGGTCCGATTTTAAAATGCTGGTCACCAGTGATTACAAAGAACAACAGAAACGAAAGAGCAACCCTCCCACAACGAAAGGACTAGTGTTAAAACCCATGTGTGTAAACTCACTATAGATTTGCAACTGGAATCTGACAAAATGGATCTGAATCACTTTTTCACCCTCCACCTTTCAGTCCATTTCATCAGCAAATCAGGTTAAATCAAATGGAAGGTGTTTTTGTTTTGCTTTTTGCTTTTGTGTTGGCTTTTTTTTTTTCTTTCCCATTTTTCACAATTATATTGTTACAGCCTGATCTGGTTCTGGGACCACCATTCGTATCCCTGTGGCTTTTTCTCAGTCCATGGCATTGGCAAGTTATTGAGAAGAAGCTTTTGTGGCCAATGTAGCAACACAGTGCTGCTGGAAGCTGGGGGACACTGCCGAGTTGCAGCCTAGTCTCTGGTGTTGCAGTTTCACTGAGCTGTTGGTCTCACTTTCCACAATCCAGGAGGAGTCTTTTCCCATGACGCTGAGACAGCCTGTGCTAGCACAGCATATCCGCTCGTCCATGATCCCACTGGTCTGCTCTGCCAGGAGCTTGCTGCGGTTTAGCTGGGTCACCTCAGGTGCCTGACCCTGCAGGACTGCAGCTATGTGGTTCAGGAGATGTGTGAAAAATTCAGAAACACCCTCATAACCTGAAAAGAAGAAATATGGGGGAGAAAAGAAAAGACAATTAAGTAATTTCCGTAAGTTCTCTGAAAGGCTTCTTCTACTAATGTATTTCTTGGGTTGTCCTTGACCCCCAAGTGGCAGTAAGAAGGCTTCTGTTCCATGACATCACTTTGAGTGACTGCACGAGAAGATTAGCATAGAGAGGAACAGAGACCATTCCTACAAAGATACTTTAGTTCAATAAGAAAAACTCACACCTTTCAGATTTTGTTTCTTTTTCCTCCCAAGTATACTTGTGTAGCCATAATTTGAGGTATATTCTATCATTTGCTGCCAAGTCCAGGCTTCTCCCCAAGTTCTGCGGCATAACATGCATCTGTTCCATCCTGTTTCCAGGTTTACTATGGGGAGTAGCTCTAACACAGCTTTCTTGAGGGTCCGGACCCTCTCTGGAATTTGCCCAGCAATACTCTCAGCCAGGGGGACCTCAGAGGCCAGCAGGGCTGGCTTTATACCCTATAGAAAATCCCACCTTCCCACTGTGAAAGCAGCAATGTTCTGCCTGTGTAATCTAATCTAACTTGGCACCTGGTACATGTTCCCTGCTATGAGCAATGTCTGAAAAGAACACTCGAGGGACAGTAAACATACATCAATATTACAGTATCTGTTCAAAACATCAATCTTCTATTTCAGCAATGAAACCACCTTTCTGCATGTTCTGTTAATTGATACCAGACAATTTACTATGGAGTTTAACAAGCTTCCTAGTTAGAACAGTTGCTCAAATACCAGGACTCATGACATTTTTGGTGATGCAAAGGGTTGCAGTAGGCGTACAGAGCTTCTTTCTCTATTGTAAACGCTCTGGTACAGGTACAGTTTTATCACTGCATTATTTTTAAAAATGAACCAGACACACAACATATTGGTACAGTGTCTTGAAATGGATCTTAACTACTGCTGCAATACCTACATTTGTTATTAATTTGATTTAGAGGTGGCATCTGACATGCAGGCTGATTTTTTTAAAATGCCTATAAAAGTATTCTGAAGGTGATTCAGTATTAATACAGGAGGCTGAAGCACTTAATAACAGCTGCAAAGTCCCACACGAACACATTCACACAGCAGCACATGAGCAGAACCTGCGACCACAAAGCAAATGCACATTTTTAAACACTTTTAGTGATGTGATCACATGGCAGTAATGTCCCTCAGATCCATAAATCAATTTTGATCTCCATTCTCCGGTACAGACCAACTTCCTAGAGCAGTAAAGCCCAACTTTCTGAAAAAATGTAAGGTAGGATGTTAACTTCACCTTGAGATACATGTGGGGATCTGTGTTTTTATAATACATTAACCAATTCATTCTTATTTAGGCTGCTACATTTTTGCTTTGGATTTTATTGCCCTCAGTCACAATTCTCCTAGATACTGAGCAGGCCACACAAAACACAAGCAATGTGAGACAACAGCTCCCGGTTTTCCTTTCACAAAGGAGAATCTTAAACAGATTCACCAAGCACAGTGGCCATTTCAAAACATCCAGTTTCCCAGTGACCCACACAATAATCCACTGGTCGGCAGGCAGCAACCCAGGACTGTCATAGCGGTCATGGGAGCCGGAACAAGATCTCCACTTCTTTGACAGAGGTGCTTGTTACGCTTTCCTGCTTATGTAAAAGCCATGGGATTAGCCTTCAAATCTACTCAGAGTGCTTCCAACACCCTGGGAATAAGCCATCTCCATAGTAACAGCTTTAATATTCAGAGAGGAGATCCACAGCACCCTAGAGTGTTTCGTGTCTGCTCTCGGAAAACAAACCAGCCTTGTTTGAGGGCACCTGGCAAACTCACAAAGAAGTTGCTTTAAATATTTAATAGCAATAAGATGGTCAGTTATTCAGTCCTGAAAGATGCAGATGTTAGGGTGTTAGGAAGCTGTATGCATCAGGCAGGCATCCTCTGTGCAAGCCCTCTGCTCACTGGGTGAAAAGGCCCAAATAATTCCGCTCTATCACTCAAAGGCAACTTTGCACTCTTGTTGAAAGGAAATACAAGGAAGGGAGATAAAGAACCAGGGCATCTCTGCTCCTGAGCCACAGGATGCTGGGGAAGGCTGCAAACTGTGGATATGCCTCGCTCTGTTCACTGGCTGCTGCTGCAGATCTCTCAAAAAAAAGGCGATTGCAGGAGGAGATCACCATGCTGTGATGACAGGGAAATCAAGAAGGGCAGGTTAAATTACACCTTTAGAAACTACTGGAAATGGATTTAGAGTTCATGTTACAAAGGAATCAGCAGGAAGACAGACATTTTGCATGCTTCAAAGCACAAGGTATGTGAGTTGTACTATCCAGGTACTATCCTGGCTTGCCCCACTGAAACCATTTTGGAAATGCCTGTATACAGAGGCCTGAATTTTGCTCCACTGACAACAGCCTCAATGGTCTTCCAGCTGAGCATGGACAGGAAGGAAGTCTGCTCAGCAATGCGTCTGAAAACAAGTATCTGCTCCCTGAGCTTTGCAGAGTTAAGAAATGCCTACATGTGTTTTTAAGTGAGCATCTAAGATGTTACTTGACTGATTTTTAGGAGACTCTCCCTGATGTGGCACATTCTCTGCTTGTCTCCATCGTCCCTTGGGCTGAGAGAAATGTCCCGCATTTGTGGCACCATATTTACATACACAGAGTGCACACCCAGATCCAACACTTCCACTGCCACATACACACACACGGAACCATCAGGTCACCAGTACTGGTGACAGGCTGCAGAACGTGTGCACGAGTTGCTGCTTGGGCTGGGAGAGCTCGGCCACAGCCACAGGACAGAAGGCTTCGTGGAGCCTTTCCTCTCAGTTACCTGAGGTTAGTGAAACATTAAACTCACAGGTTATGTGACTGCGCCTACTGTTAAGTATCTCAGCTGGTAACCATGGGTAAATATAGCATGGTGGTTTCCCACAGAACAGGTGACAGAATAGGCCCTTTAGACATTTATCTTTAAAATCTATTTGAAGAACTGCTGGTGCTAATGCAGCAGATAACAGACAACATCCTCCTACAGGTACATCTGCTCTCAATTCTGACATTGAAGATGACAACCATGGAGTGGCAAGATCAAATGTGCATCAAGCTTGGTAAACACAAAAGACAGCACACAAGGAAGCCAAGCCCCTGGGAAGTTGGACAAGGCTAAGCCATAACCTGAGCTGCAAAGCTGCTGAAGCTTTGGAGCAAATGGTCCTTAAAGGGCACCTCTTTCCCTCCCTTCCCCAAAGCAGTGGTGCAGAGATAATGTAGCAGGTCCTCAAAGTGTTTAACTTGGCTGCAGTCTGGCTCTACTGCCACTCTTGCAGGACAGGAGGACTGAAGGAACAGAAGCAATAGAAATCCCTTTTGTGGGACTGCACCAGGGCAGGAGCAAGGAGATCCCACTGCTGATGCTGTCTATCAGGACTCTGAGCAGGGCTGAATTTGAACTTCTCATTAGCAAGGTCCTGGCACCATCAATGAATCCAGCCCCTGAAGCTGCCCAGACTTGATCATACTGATCCTTGGAGGGAAATGCAGCTGCCTGCACTGAACACACTTTGGGATAACAGAGTATTCTGTGTTGAGATCTAAGTTTTCTTCTACTGTGTTTTACACCATTGCTGCTCCTCCAACCTCAGTAGCCCTTAGAGCAGCTCATGTCTCTCAGTTCAGCTGCCTTTTACAAATATGAAGGCAGTTTTGTCTACCTCAAGCCTTCTCTCTTCCATATTTCTGGTCCCTGCTGCTATCCTCTAGATACCTCCAACTGGTCTTCAACCTATCCCATGGTGATAAGGCCCATAGCTACCTTCACTACCTATGTGTTCACCACCAAAAAAATCTTGTGTGAGTCACAACACAGGTCTGCACACAAGAAGCTTCTCCATGCTCCAAGCCTCTTGCAAGGACTTGGGCTTAATATCAAAAAACTACTGCCTTGGGGTAGAGGAGAGCACAAGGCTGAAGGCAGTTCTGCAAACTTCTGCCACAGAAGAAGATACTACTCCTCTTTAAATAGTTAACTTCACCACTACTTATTCCCCAATATGGACTTGTCAACATTTCAGGAAAGGGGAAATATCAGTTTGTGCAAAGTACCAAATTCAAAGCAAAACTAGAATAAAAACCAAACCAACAAATCCAAAATACCAAACCAAAATGCAGGATTGCAAAACAATGTATTGCATCACTGACTTAAAGGCCTGGTGTCCACAATATAGTCCCATTCATAAAGCTGTAATGGGTCCATCTGACACCCAGTTTAGGTTGTTTCACTGCTTTTGGCAGAAGACTGTTCTCATACGTCTGCAGATTGCATCAACACCATATGGTAGAAGCAAGCTGCAAAGCGACCAGAGAATAGCTGGGTTGGAGTTTTAACTGGAAGCCAACCACCATGGAGCTAGACAGGCAAGGCACAACAGGGCAGTAGTGGGATTGAGGACCCAGACTGAAAGATTAAGATATCACAATTTAGATAATGAGAGAAGATTCTCAAAGAGAAAAAAACAATCAAAACACTATCAAATGAGATGATGCTTTTTTTGTGTGTGTGAGACCAGTAAATCTAGCAGATGTGACAGACCATTATTGCTTCCCATTATACACACCTACAACTCCTTCTAACAATTACAATGGTCAAGGAGTTTCTTTAGGTGTTCCTAAGACTTATGTTTCTCAAAAAAAAGTGGAGGACAAATTTACTTATTTTCACATACTGTATTCTATTGTGTAACTTTGGAATCCACTTATGAGAACTTGCAAGAATATTTAACCCTATACAGCAACTTTTGTGCATCTACAATTTCATCATCTTCTCCAGATTCCTGGTGGTGTTACTTTTGTGCACAAAATGTTCTTTCGTGGGGAATCAGTTTACACAGGAAGAGATTTTCAAGGGAACAGTTTGCTGCTTCCACCCCCTCAGCACTTTTAATGGCACAGAAGTCTGGAAAAAAATTAAATCTTGAAAGGTTCTCCTAAAATAGAACTTATTATTATTTCTCTTATCTTCAGACTAAGGGACAGGCCGAGCGAGGCCAGGTCCCAGCACAGAGTCCTATAGCTCTGTTCCTGTGTATCCCTTTGCAGGGAAGGGCAGGACAGCCATGTTACAGCTGGCCACTAAAATCTGACTGTATCTCGTAAGAGCTAGTATTTCAGAAGCACATTCCACATCTAGATTAGGGTTCTGCCCTTCACAGATTGAACAGTATTTGACCTCAGGACAATCTGACTGCTGCTGTCTCGTCCCCTATCTGGAAAGCAATGATGTGAGGCACCGGCAGTAAAACCTCGCACTAAACATGCACGACAGGGTTTCCAAAGCATGACTGGAAAGGCCTTTCTCACCTGGGAATGCATTTATATCAATGACTGCATGCTGTCCAGTCTGATTGTTAATGATGATATCAATTCCAAAGAGGGAAACTCCCAGAGCTTGCCGCAGCGCCTTAGAGATTTCCCGGATGACGTCATCATTTGGTCGCTCAAATACCCCTTCGATTTTATCCAGCTACAGTGGAAAAAAGATACGTTACTAAGGGACTCTGAAGCGATCTTTTTTAGTGGAGAGACTGATTTTCAGAGATTTCTAGGCACATATCCACCAAATATTATTGCTGAAACCTTGTGGCATAAAACAGAGAAGACACCCAAGAAACTGCTTTCCTAATTCAGAATCCTTCCTGTATTGCAAGTTCACCTGCGCTAAAGCACCTACTTCTTCCCTCAGAAAAGTACAGCTCCTCCAGAGACAGAACAGTGTAGGAATGAATGGACAATCAAAGTCACCATTTTAAGTACTAGCTCTAAACCTGAAAAAAACCAAGTATATCTGGTATTTTTGACCCTGTGCTAAAACATTCTGGGTATCATTCTGTTAGTTCAGTGTAGATTAAGACCTAGGTAAGGGGCTGATATCAGACCCCTGCTGCTAGCTTCATCTGAGCCATACAACACAATTTAGTTGATATCTTCAGGGCAGAAGCAAATTCAAAGGGGATATCTTTTATCTGGGTTTTCATGTATAAATAATTCTATAAACATTTATTACAATGAGTAACTTGGGTTACTTATGACTGGAAGATGTAATTTACCTCACTTTTTAAACAACACATTGTGAAGCAGACACATGCTCTTATGCCCACAGAAGCGCGTATATACGTCTATAAGAGTGGTGGCGGGTGAACCATGGGAGCACTTAAAAAATTTGAAAATAAATTAAACCATAAAGGGATTTCAGACTAGCACAGTTACTAGTATTAATATTTAGCATGCCTATCCCTTCTGCATGCAACTTAAAATTTAATCACCATTCACTATAAAACTACTCCCAAATAAAGCTTGCAAAGCAGAAAAGAATTTTGGAGACTTAAGAGATTGAGAGGACCCAGTCCTGTAAAGTGACTTTCTCAGCTGCTGAGTGCCTGAGAACTTGTTGGGATTCATACACACAAAGCTTATGAGAAGGACTGAGGATGCAAGCATGAAACTGTGCAGTGAGCTGGCACTGCTGGCCCAGGAGACACAGAAATGGTCTTGTGGTCACAGTCCACATGTCCTCACACCCCAGACAGCTACTGGCTCTCTGTGGCCAAGGCAGTTTCTCTGCTTGAATTGTCACCATTTGTCTTTCCTCACAGAACTGAGTCGCAGGATGATTTACGCTTATAAAAGTCTCCGGACAGAAGAAGGCCTGGTATTTGCATTCAGAACCTCCTTTTCCCCTTTGCCTAGATCAGCTCTGGGGAGTTCAGCCTGGCAAGCAGCACAGCCCTGCGTCAGTGCTTCCTCACCAGAGCTCGGTAAGGAAAATCAGAGGGACACACAGTCATGCTGGTTCGCTGTACCAAACAGATCTCAGCCTGCAACACAGAAGCAGACGACTTGTGAAGGAGAGTCACTACCTAGTAACACTTCAATGTGAAAGGACTAGATAGTTTTCCAAGCCACTCTAAAGTTAAAAAAGAGCAAGTGTACTTACCGCTGTTAGGACAGATGAAGACTCTGGCTTTGAAACGTTGTGGCTGTTGAAAAATATTGATTCTCTGTCTGGAATGAAAAGAAAATTGCAAATATATGAGGTTATAATTTCCAAAGGATTACTGCAAGCAACAGTAGATGGCACTGCAGCCCTGGGAATCCAGTCGTGATCCTTGCTGGGCAGTCCCCTGCCACCCACACCACCCACCAGGCCTCTCCTGCCTGCCTGCATAGGCAGGGACGCACGGCCGGGTCCCCCATGGGTTTTGGACCTTGGACGGCAAATACATAGAATGGCATCTGCTTAACAGAAACTAGTTTTCTTTCCTTCACCAGAGCAAATTAAGTTCAGTAAGATAAGTTGATTTCCAATGACTTGCCATAGTCAGAGGGACAGTTCCATTGGGAAGGCGTGTGATAGGAGGGAGAAGCTGCATTCACTGCAGGCAGTAGATCAACAGCACCTAGGTTAGGCTGAGATCCCCATGAACCGGGGAAGGGCACCACCACCGAGGAGGAAAGCAGTAAATTGCACCGTCAGGACTTGTCCCTTTGGAGGCACCACAGGAATGAACCCTGAGGTGACAGAAACCACTAATATACCACAGTGGAAACCACAGGGAGAACTGTACCAGGACTTCTCTTGCCCTGACTCCCTCTGTGCTGGAGGTTTTACTGGTGGTAAGACATTCACAAGACTTCCCTTGGGATTTGCCACCGCAGCAGACTGATGGCATCCTACAAAGAACCTGCATGGCAACACCCAGACCGATCTCAGTGCCCAGGTGGCACCAGAAATAGTCTCTGCTGTGCTTGTCCCTCTGAGTGGACATTTAAGAGCAGCCACAGGCCTCATACAATAAAGATGTAGGAGCAAACCCAAATCCACTCTATAGTCTGACACCACTGCGTACTCTTTTTGTATTTCCTCCCATTCAGACATTTTCAGAAAATCCTGAGTGTCTCCAGTCACCAGATCTGCTTAATTGTTGGATCTGCCTAGTTAGGTGCCTGCAGCACATGCTCAAACTCTCCTGATGAGGGCAAGAAAGCCAGAAACCCCATCTGCCCACAAATCCCACGGGCTTTCAGACAACATCAAGACTTACACTATCAATCGAGACATTAGCTAAGGCATTTTTACAAAGAGGCCTTAAAACATTCACTTCTAGCAACAGTAAAGATCAACTGTCCTAATATTTATATGAACACAGATCCTGTCCTTCTTAATTTGACCAGGGCATAGAGCAGACCTAAATGTAAATACACCTGGCCGTACAGGCATACATACACACACACAAGGACCTTTACATGGATCCTGATGCTGTGCTAACAAAATACATATCTGTGTGCAGTATGAAATGGTGAGCACACAGGGACACACCAAGATCAGCAGAAGGCACTAGTAAAAGTGACAAGTAACTGGCACCTGTGTGTTCATCTCCTTTGGTTTGAACTGTTCTCTCCTCCCACCTCCTGGGTTTGTCCAGGGGCAGGCAGAATATGCTCCCATTCATGCCCTGGCAATTCCTTCTCGCTTCTTAAGGCCCACAGAATGCACTTCTCAGAAAAACACTTTTTATTCCATAAAGGAAATTTTAGTAATCTTTACTGAAAACCCTTGAAGTGACACCGTCTGGTGACGTATAGGAGCATCCCTGTCTTTGCCCCCAACACAGCTGGCATCTGCAAACCAAAGGACACTTCCCACCAAGGTTTTACAAGATTGAGCCTCACATGAACAGAGAGGCTCATTTAGGGGAGAGTGCACAGGTCTTTAAACACACATACATAATCAACGTAAAAATAAGGAGGGAAGTACTGAAATGATGGAATCCAGGAAATTCTCTTCACACATTTATAAATAAACTCCGGAACAAGTGACACATGAACTTACTGTGAAATTAGAGAATTTCTCTCCCTCTCCCACTTTCCACATGACATAAACCACAGTTTCTAACAGGTAAGACTCAGGTTACCCTTGCATAAATATTTACTATATGAATGTCATTCGTATGTATTCCAGAGCAGATGAGTTATCTCCCTTCCTACCTAAGTAATGCAGAATAGGAAACATGGCATGTAAAAAACAGCTGCCTTCACTTCAACAGCCTTTTCAAAGATATTTTTTCTTTGAGCTGTTTGCTGCCAAGGCTCCAAGAATGGACATTTAAATGGGTGCAACGTACCTGAGATTCCCGCAGAGAAGTTCTTCAAAGATGGTCTTTTCACCACCGTGTAGGATTCTCCGACCACAAAGACTTTATACAGCACAGCATTGTGATTGATGAAGCTCTGAATGACACAAGGGGGGCGGACAGCTTTCAGGCCCTCCTGGTTGAAGATGATCGCCATCTGGAAACAGGCACACACAGTTGTGCACAAGTCTTTCAATGAATTCATGCTTACCCACCACCTGACTAGAAGCGAGGGGGAGCATCTTCTGGTAGATATACATTGATCAGGTGTGAATTCCTTCTCAGCAGCTAGTCCTATTTTATTAAGTCTCATTTCACTGATACAGGACTCTCCAAACACTACTTGCAGTGCAGCTTTTGCTTTCAGTAATGTGTTCTTCTCAGCTTTTTGCAATGTCATTTGCTGCTTTCCATTGGGAAGCTACTGCAACTGCAGGTACAGCGAAAGGGTAAAACATTTGACCAATGCAGACAGCAAAGTCCACATTGGATGCAAGCCTGTATCATGAGAACAACAGAAGGAATAGTTCTGTACACCAACTGTGAGAGCTTTTTCCCACATCATCAGAGAACCTTTTTTCAGACTCTAACAGTTCTTGCAGCTAGCAAATGCTGGCCCAATGATTTGCTTGGCTTTGTTTCTTTGTTTTGCCCTCTGAACAGCCTTGAAGACAACAGCTAATCATCCATGCCTGGAGGCTGACACCTACCTCAGCGCAGGATGTAAAGGACTTGCCAGGATGTAAAGGACTTGCCAGGAAAGTCCTTAAGTCCTGAAACAAGTGTTTTCTTATGCCTGTTATACTTTCTCACTGGCCTGCTTGGGTCTAGTGCTTGGGATGTAAGACAGTCCAGGGAGGCTACGAGAACCCCTGTGGGTCCCACAGTGACTCTCTCCACAACACTACAGAACAGAACTGGAGCTTCCTGCCTCAGCACGGAGCAGATGGGTTATACTGCTTGCTCGTTCTTTCCATATGCTTCCTTTCAGTATTCAAGTTTTCTGAGGTTAGCTGTATCTTTGTGAAGTCAGGGTCAATGGAAGTATTTTACAAAGAAACTTTAACCATTTTGCGCCCTCTCTCATATATGATCAGCTGCTCATCTGATGCATGCTGTACTTTCAAACAGAATTTTTGCTAGCACTTTTGCTCCTGTAACAAAAATACTAAATATGGTACGTTTTGTTGTTAAAAAACACAGCCATGTTAAATGGTGTGTGGTTATATATTCATAGTTAAAAGTAAGAGCACATTTTTGTCCTTATTCCTCCTTACCTATTAGACCATATAATCATCTACGCACGTGGACGATGAGTCAGTAGATTTAACATTTTCGGAGTTCAAGTCAGTGTGTGCATGCAATACCTACTTGGAGCTGATATTCTTACCCTGCCTCTGTTATACCAGATGCTATCTATCTGAGAGCAGAGTGCATCTGTGAGTGGTTACAACCTGTGCGAGAAACCTACTCTAACCAGAAGAGTCATCCATCAAGATGACTCACAGCAACAACATCATATCTCATTTGTCTCTCACTGGTGGCCAGAAGCACTGCTTTCTTCCACCTCCTGTGAGACTGTTGGATTATAGTATCTACAACATCATACTGGCAAGAACTGTTCTGTTCCTACGGTGTTCTCTTTGAATATTAATTAATCCCCACAGCCCACTCCTTCATAAGATGAGCAGGTACTTATATTTTAGGAGTTTGGAAACCCAGAGTTAACCTTCTCGGCACTGAACTGACCAGGCTACTGGAAACCACGTGAAACTTCTTTTTGGCAAAGCTCTGTGCTGACAGCCCCCTGGACTAGCACACAACCCATATAATTCCCATGCTGTTGAGTTATGCTGGTTCACCGTGATGTCTCATAGTTTTTAGCATGCATGAATACAGCTCCAAGAATTCACTTGCAGGGTGCACTTGCTCTTTGTCATCTAGCACAGACCTGCTGTGTCTGGCAGTACAATGGGAACAATACTTCATATCATAATTTCCAAATAGCATTCCTCATTATAAATGCAGAGCTCTTTTGAAGGCAAAACAACACATTTGGCACCAAGATTTTTTACTGACAATGTCCTTAAGGAATTCTGTCTCAAAACTCACAGCGATTCTCTGCCTTTTCATTCTTATCTGGCTCAAGATTTAGCAAGTGAGTTATTCCAGACATATTTCTTCAGGTTATGGGTCTCAGTGATGTCTCAAGGCAGGTTTACCAAAGGTCAGTTAAGTTCTGACCTGCAGGCAGCTGTCAAGAACAAACTTTAGGCACTCCCTATTCAAGTTTAACAGAACTGGTACTGGCAAAGTAGAGTCCAAGTGCTGAGCTGGATGACACGACTTCTAGAGCAGATGACACGCAGAAGTGTTGGACCCCATAAGAAGTCTAACAGCACCCTGGCTTAACTAGCTCATGTTTTTACAGTAAACCACAACTTTGGCTGTGTCCAAACTCAAGCCTACACCTTCAGCTTTCCCTGTTAGCCAGTACTTGAACTTTATGAATAGTCATGTCAGCAGGTTTCTGGTCAGACTGTGCTCTAGTTCCAGTGTCAGCTCTGCAGTGGGAATGTCTCTACAGAAAATTATGGAATTTACCAAAAGCCAAAGCAGGAGTCATTAATAAAACAGGCAAGAATTCTTGTTCCTAGATCTATGCTCCATCTTTTAGACAGACTGTACTGTAAGCAGAGTATTCTATGCTTCCCTTGCCATTATTGGACATAAAATAGCAATTACAAGACAGCTCCTCTCTGATCACAAATATGCTGTTGTATCACTCATGAACAGTCAGCAAAAGTGACTACTAATACTAACTATGTAAAGTACAACATAAGACTTCAGGCTTTTTTCCAGGGGTCCTCCTGGGCTCCAGTCATAAGTTCCTGCGACAAAATGCAGTCTACAGCTGTATTTCAGTCTAATTTTCACTCAGAAAATGGAATTCTGGCAGGAGGCTGAGGTATGCCTGCACTGCATGAAAGAAGACCAACAGAAGATACTCCAAGGAAATGAAGTCCAAGCCTGACTGGACAAGCACTGAAAGGTTCATGCATTTCAGGTTCCAGTTGCAGAGGAATTCTCGGCAGAAAAATCAGCAGGGAAGCTGGAGTTTAAATTCATTAACAATCCAGTTCCCAAGTCTTCTCGGGAATGACAGCAAAAATTTATAGTGGCTGCTCCAGCAAACTAACAGGATGGTATGTCAGCTTGTAAAATGATCCAAGCTAAGGATTGCATGAAAAATCTTGCCACATTTTTACAAGGAAGTGCTGGTCACTCAAGGTTTCAGCTGTAGCTATTCTGCTTGTCTAGGCTGACATTTTACTTCGGGGCCTCCAGCTCTCAGAGACACTGCAGCAACATGCTGCAGATTTCAGGAGCAGCTGGGAAACCTGGACCAAAGACCATGTCCGTTAACAAAGGAAACCAGGCATTAGGACGGCCAGCAGTGAGGGCTGGATTCTCAAAACTGAGCTGTGGTAAGCAGGAAGGCAGGAAGTGCAAATGGAAAAGGATTAAAACGGGACTCAATTTGCCTAAATTTAGAGGAAGCCAGGCTCACAGGGAATGCAGTCCTTCCAGGAATACACAGTAATTTTAACTGCAATTGCCTTACGGGAAGGCAGAGAGTTCTACCAGCCCTGTTCCTCTCACAGCTCCAGCCGTGTTACTACAACTGAACAGGCCTAGAAACCGTCTGTTTGCTATTCCTTTCCCCTCAAGGAGAGGAACCACCTGGCCTTCACTCACACTTTTGCTTCATGTGTAACAAAAAACCCATTTCTCACCTGCACCACATAAGTCCTGGAAGAGAAACATGGGGTGGAAACATCATCTAATGTGACCTCCCACCAAAGGAGCGACTGAAGCAGATTCCCAGAGGACAGAGCTGACTAGAGCAGTTGCCAGAAGCAACTCAATGACAGAAGCTACAAGCTGCAAGAAAGAACCTCCATGTCAAGAGGTTAAAGTCACATTTAGCTTCATTTCAGATAAATCTAAAAATTTAATGGAGTAACTAAATACGAGGGAGAGTTAGGAGAAAGGAAGTGTTTTGGGCACAGCTCTTACTCTGCCTACTATATGATCAGAAAGCACAGGGCAAACCATGATGGAGGCACTGGAAGCGGAAGGGTAACACTGAAAAAAAGTTATTTAACTCACCTCGTGAGAGTTGGTTCCATGGGCCACTCTGGTTTTACAAACTGGGTAAAGAAAAAAAAGCACCACTGAAACAGGAGGCACAAACCCCTTAAAAATCCATTCCTACCCACACATGCAAACACTGGAGTTCACCAGACCAAGACACTGGACTGTACCAGATGCCAGTGAGTCTCTGCTTGAACAATGTCCTCAATCACTGCAAAACTTCACTTGCTCCAAGTCCTACACTCTCAACTCCTCCCTGTGACTAAGGTGCAAGCAGAGATCATTATCAGGATTGGACAGACCGCAAAGCATCAGTACCAGTACCGGTATTGCCTTTCTGGCTACTCAGAGTGTATCTTCAGATGCATGGGATTTTGCCTGAGGCCGGAGCTACTTTACAGGTACCACAAAACACCACTGTCCTGAAAACAAGGGAGCTGGGACATAGTGGAAACCATTTCTTTTTCCACCTCTCCGTTTCTGGGGAATAGCAGGAAACCAAATGGACTCATGCAATATATTTTTCACTGGCAACCACAGAAGGGAACAAAAAAAAGGAGAGCCCAGTAGTTTATCTTTCTCTTTCTGCTCTCTATATCCTGATTCTTACCTCCATCCTAAAACCAGTAAGAGGAAAGAACCAACAACCTCCCTCTATTAGGAAAACAGAGAAGAGCTGGAGACCCTGGGACCCACAAAATGACTGGAGCTGATGTTACTTATATGTTAAGCAGGTAAGATGCTTGTGATTGAGAAACTTGCAAGTAGTGAGGGGTTGGACAGGACAAGATTTCTTTGTGGGTTCTTGGAAGAGTCAAACTGACAGCAAGAGGACAGACAGCTACAAAAGGCAGATGACCTGCACTACTGTCCAAAATAAGTTGGTAACTCAAAATTTAAGGGATATGAATGTCTTTGTATATGATGTCTCACAGAAACATGTTCTGGAGAGCAGGGATGTTTTTAAGGAAAAAAAAAGAGAGGAGTCAGAAAAAGCATTCCCGCAATACCATGATATGTCAATTTTCAGTGTTGTTTTTAATTTCATCGTCATTTAGAGAGGTTGATTCAGGCCTGCTGAATATATGGTCTATGCTGACTACTGAGCAGTAGCACCAGCCAAGATGACAACGTCCATGGGTGAGGAAGGGGGGTCAAAGCCATCCAGTGGGCTTTAAATTACTGCTTCACAATTTGGCTTCAGGAGACCTGCCTCCTTTCGGAGAGCAAAACATGCTTTTCCCACATGACTTCACCTCTGAATATAACAAATGAAGCAAGCACCAAGGAAACAAACACCAAAAACTGATTCTTCTCACTCTGTACTGTGAGGAAAAAAATAAGGAATGAAGTAAAGCAGTGATCACCCAATGGAACTTGCTACAAAGCACAAACAGTTCATAGCAGCTGTTTGAGGCTGTGGGCCCTTTTGGAGCATACAGTAATTTTTACACTCTTTCTTCTAGCCTCTAAAATTGTATTTGGTAGCCTGGACCATGAAAATGGAGGGGTGGGTGGAAAAAAAGGGGACAGTCAGCAAGGCAGTTATTTCCTCAGGAAAAATAATGAATGCAGCTAGCAGGAGAAACTTCCTGCACAAGTTCAGGACAAGAGGCTAACGTTGTTACACTTCCCACAAGAACACACTTACTGTAGTGAGGTGTTTAAATAATCAATAAAAAGCAAAGTAAAGGCTGAAGGAGGGGGGGTTGTTCCAGACACACTTCAAGCAGACAGCTTCAGAGCATTTGTTTCAGGAAGGTTTTAACATCCCTGATGCTTTGGCAATGAAACCCACTCCTACAGTATTTGCTACATCTGGGAGTGAGGGGGGGGTGGGGTGGGAAGCGCAGGTGCAATATTCAGGACCCACTAGAAGCACCAAATAAAAAAGCCCATGTACATACTGAATGGGAATGCCAGTCCATTCTTCTCTATAAGCTGCAAGGTGTCTTCTCCACAGGCACTTGTCAGCTCCATAAAGGGTGGTGAACAGATCCTCTCATCTGCAAGACAAAAAAAAGACTCAAATGGAGATGAGGGGTTTAGCTTCTCAGCTGCACCATCACCAGCTCCCTCCAGACTAACAGCTTCCTGATAGTCAGCTTTACTTTAACAGCTGATTTTAAAGCACCAGGAAGATTATCAGCCAGGCCTGAATTTGGGTTTCTGGAAACATTTCAGAAGATGAAAGGTCCAATTTTCAGATAATTGAAATGGAAACATGAAGTCCATATTTTCAGTTGGGCAGCAAAAATGATTACTCACTTAGGAACATGTAGCTGCACAAGACTCAGCCAGTGAGGTGAAAAGCAATTGGGATCTTAGCTCTTAACGTTACTCCTTTTCTAAAGCATTTTACAAAGACCTGAACAGTCAGCAGGTGTGTCTGG
Source organism: Heliornis fulica (assembly GCA_013399135.1). Taxonomy (NCBI): domain Eukaryota; kingdom Metazoa; phylum Chordata; class Aves; order Gruiformes; family Heliornithidae; genus Heliornis; species Heliornis fulica. The sequence continues at coordinate 235,589 of VXBZ01009166.1, forward strand.
AGCAGGCAGTTGCACAAAACCATCCATCATCACTGTAGGGCCCCTCAGAAGGCAAACCCCAGTGTGGTTTTACTGCAGCCAAGGTGCCATCCTGTAATACATCCCACTGCACATTAGGATCTCTCTGTCATGAAAGCAGCGCCCATTTGGTCTGGCAAAGCTACTCAGGGGACCACTGGGACACCTTGGCTAGACTGCTCCGTGGACTTTGTTTACAGGGAAAAAACACGGTAAAAATTAACACAGTGGGTCTGCTCCAGGGTATTTCTGCTGACCTTCTGCTTGTTCACATGGGGTTGCAGGCAGGCAGGAGAAAAGCCCAGCCTTTTTAGTGACTCAGTAGGTTGAACTGCTCTAGGATTCCATCCTATTCACTATGTAGAACTTTGATTCCCCTTGGCATGCAGCAGAAAAGGGGAAAAGCACTGGAGGGCACAAAGTACATGTGAATACATAAGTGTTCACTGCTTGTGAGAACTGTGTTGCACTTGCAAGTCTAGAGAGAACCTTGGCTTCAGCCATGGCTCTGGGGCAGGTCAGCGGGTCTAGAGACTTTCAGTCAAAAGCTATGGACACATTGACAAAGTCAAAGCAAAAACATCACCCAAGTGAGAGCCAACTACCGAACCTAGCTCTGCCACGAGTACAGCCTTAGAAGTACCGCCTCCATGGAGTTTTAGCTCTGGGTTAACTTTGGAGTCACAAATGAGTTTTAATCCGAGTTAGCTGTGCAGTACTAACTGCAGTTCAGAACAGGTCTGCAAAACTCACTTTTAAGAGTTATTTCAGGACAAACAACATGACACCTTCCTCCAAGAAGCAACTGGAGATCAGGTGGGAGCAACTCTATCTGGAAAACAGGTTATCTCAACCAGCAACTTGTCCTGAAAATAAGCAAAACCTGTTACTACCATCCACATCTATCCCACTGAGCAGAGAGAATCCAGAGGTAGAGGCTGTGTTGTGCAGAAACTGAAGAGTACACGTAGACTAAAATACAGCAAAACTAACCATGTTGTTTAAGCATGTAACTACACCATACAACGACAGCCATACATCTAGAAACCACTTAATAAGCATTGTTTAGATCAGTGCTTTTCACTTCACTGTAAATATATGCGTACACAAGTTCCCTCACACAGAAGAGAGAATTGAAATACTGAAAATAACAGAGGCAAAACTCTATTTCTTGTTATAGGTATCTCAATACATGCTTCAATGCTCCGAGAATATCTGAGCGTACCAGCCGTTAGCAATACTGTTCCCACAAGAAGCTTTCTGTGAAAAGACTATTTTCATGCATCCTAAAAGAACTAGAGAGATTGATGCTTTGAGGTCAACCTCTACAAAGCTAAACAAAACATCCCAGACTTCAAAGCTTTCAGCTCACTGCTATGAAAACAGAAAGAGGCATCCAAAAGTGACAGGTACTGTAATATTTACAAGCTTTTGCCAGAGCAAAAGTTCCTTAGTTGGATGAATTTAAGGAATCAGATTTAGTTTACAGATACTTGGGAACAACTTTGGCTTGGCAGCTCTCCCACCCATGTGCTCTAAGGCTCACAAATAACTTTGCTTTCAGAGTGCAGATACAGAGGGATGTATGGTCCCATCCACTTCCCTCTGTTTCTCTCCCAAGCAAACAGGGATGGGAGACAGGGAGAATTCAGTGCTCCTGCTGATTTCATGATGGTTGCATGGGGAGATGAAGGAAGGGGCAAACAGTAATTTCTTTGACTTTGAAGTTAGAAAAGACCACCTGGGTCAACAAAAATTAGCAAAGACGACTCTTAGCATCTCAAAGTGCTCCTGCTGACTTTGCACAACGCTGGCATTACTCCACCAAGACGGCAGTTCTAGCCCACTAAAGCCTCTAAACCAGACCATTAATTCACAGCCAGACCCGAGGACAAACAAACCCTTGCTCAATGCAAGATTTTGGTACATACTGCAGCTAGAAAGCTGCTGCTCTGAGTTCAGCTGCACACACTGCAATTCTGAAGGTAGCTGTAGGTTAAAACAAAATAAGGTCCTCCAGCTGCCAGTGATGCTCCTCTCCTCCTCCCTGGGTGGCAAACACCTGCTGAAACTTTCCCTCATCACTAAGTTCCTGCTATCATAGTGTCAGCAGTCTCAGCACGCCTTCTCTGCACTGAAGTTCTAATTCAACAGTTGAGGGTCAATCTCCATAATGTTTTACACCAGCATGGCATATACCACACAACCCACAAAGAGCAAACATACACCCAGCGGTACGTTGAACCCTCCCCTCTCCTCCTGCCCAGGTAAGCTGCTGTAGCAGGATCATGCTGAGCTGTTGTCAGGCGCTGGGCCCAAGGTCACTCTAATGGCTTCTTTGCAAACCGGTAGCAACCAATCACCATGGGAAACCACTGCCAAAAGGGACAACAATAAACATACAGAGAAATAATTGTAACAGTCAGAGGTGGGAATGGGTGAAATGAGTCTGGCCCCACTGCTGACCCTTCATACTGACACTACAGTCTAACCTCCACTCTAATGCCAAGCAATTTTCCTACTTGCATCAGAAAGCACTAGTGAGGATGAAGCACTTGCATAAAAGCAGTCTGAGAATTATTAAAGTAGGAGGCCACCGCTACCTATCGCTATGGCATGCCTCCTGCAGAGCTGCATCAAGCCATGCACCACCACCAGAAGTGACTCTGTACGTGTGTCAGACACGGAGCTGGTACAATGCAGAACCCACACAAGGAGCCCAGACTGTTGCTTTCCTACCGTCAGTACTCAACTCTGAGCTGTGCATTAGGATGCTGCTGATTGCAAGAGACTTCTAGAAGACCAAGTTTGGAAAAGACTACCTCATCCTCCCTCCTTGGCTATGTATGAGTTCCCTAAGTTCCCAAGAGATTATTACAAATGCAATTTCTACGCAGTTTGGATCTGAAACCAAAACTGAGGCACTTCCTGCCTCCCTTTGCGTATACACACTGAATCACAAGATAAACAGATAATGGTGATTACTGGCCTGATCTGCACCCAGCCTTTACTGAACCAAAGGTATCAGCAGGAAAAATCTCTTCAAAAGTCAAAGGACTGCTGTGATATAAGAGGCTGTACATTTTTATAAGGCACACTTAGAGAGGGGTATTTCTTTGTTTCTCCAAGTGCCAGGTAGTCTCTCAGAGACCTGCCTTAGAAATATGGCCATGACTCCAGGTGGACCATGTCAGGTCCAGAACTGCCAACTTGAGACCAACACGGAAAAGACTCTTCAGATCACGGGAGGGTTCAGCTCTCACTTCAGACAAGTACCAAAAGCATCTGTAGCATTTTTGTTAGAAACAATGCTTCATTTAAATTTAAAAGTCAAAATGCTGTCATTGTGTTTCTGCATTGCATTGTCCTCATTTTTATTGTATGCCTTGGCACAAAGTTTGTGCTGTCTGCTTTCTACATTTTCCTTAAATTATTCTCCCTTCTCTTCAAGATTATTTGACTTCATAGGGTGGTCCCTCTCTTATCTTTTTTACTTTCTGCATTTTTTTCTCATCCCCATCCCTTCTCCATGCCAGTCTTTTTCTCAACTGTGACTTCTGTTCTTTCACAGTTACACTTTATCTCTCCATCACTTCTGAATGGAGATCCCGGCTGTGATACTGCTCACTGCCGGCACAGGGGAAGCAGGTGACCTCTGATGGCAGCAAGGAAGCTGTCATTAACACGTTGTGAGTGTCAGGCAGCAGCTGCCTCCCTCTGTACCACACTGGGGCAATCAGTTCTGGCATGTCTGGGGTGAGCTTTGCTACACCCAGGAGCAACGGTGTTATTATGAAGGTGGAGAGCATGACTGACAAATGCCACTCTGCAGTTTACAAGATGAATAACAACTAATCAATAAGAAAGAGGAGGAAGAGTACTCAAACCTGGGTGCTGGTGCCAAGGAAGGGATTATTCCAGATGAAGTTCAACAATAGTGACAGGAGCAATGGGATGTGAAGATGGGAAAGATGCAGACTAAATACTGTCTGTGGAAAAATGTTTGCTGGCAGTGAGAACTGGCAAAAATCATAAAGCTTGAGACTTGCTTTAGTAAGAGTTGTTGAGCAGTACTCCTCTACCCAGGACCTGCACACCACTGGTGATCTGCAAATAGACTGCCCAGCAGTCAGGGGATACCAAAACCTGACAGAGGAAAAAGGCACAAGAAACCCAACACTGACACACTCCCACACCACAGGCAGGCAAAATATATAGAGGAAAAATAAGAGTAATACATGGCTGTTCCCAGCTGAATCACATCTTATGTGATAGCAAAAGGAAACCGCTGTGACAGGGCTGTGCAAGACAGTACATCCCTGGGTGGTTTTCAGTGAGGGCTGGTGGTCCTTGCACTGTGAGAGGTACTGACAAAGAGGGCAGCTCTGGATCACTGTGTAAAAAAAAACCCACCATAAGAACAGATGAACCATAGAACAGTTTCCTATTTGTATTTCTTTGGTCCTTATGATCTTGGAGAGATAAGACAACAAATAATAAATCACAGACCCAATGCTCTGCAACTGCATTTCTTTGTCTGCAGAAAAGTATTTTAAAAACAGAGTTTGCAGTCAGAGATTTTCTGTGAGGACAGCTCAGACAGGCTGAAGAATGAGGATTTATTCCCAGTGCCACCACTCTCTTGCCATGAGACCATGCCCAAATCACCAAAAATATCCTATCTCTACGTCCCCATTTGCAAAGTGGGGAGAAGCCTTTGCCTCCCTATGTTGAGGGAGGAGGCTTTACAGAACCGCTTAAGGAGAGCTACAGAAAACAGACTTGCTGATGCTACTGGGGTTATTACAAAAGCTGAACAAACTATCTGTTTGAAGCTTTAATCTGAGCATCAGCAACCCAAATCCCGAGTCTGTTACTGGAAAAACACAAACCAGAAGGCGTATTTACTCAAGATTTTCCTATCTTCTAACCAGGTTCAGTACTGTCTCATTAACAGTATCTTCTTCCCTGTTTACACACAGAAGGTAACAGGGGCAACAAACTGGGGGTACGCTGAGGAGAATGGAAAGCTAAAAGCAGCCGGTGCAGTGAATTTCTGGAACAGGTGGAGTGAGGACACAGTTTGTCAAAGGAGCACAAGAGGAGGCTTGGAGTCCCCTGGGTGTGCAACAAACTCCACAGAATCACAGAATATTAGGAGCAGGAAGAGACCTCGAAAGATCACTCAGTCCAACCCCCCCCGCCCGAGCAGGATCATCTAAAGTAGAGCACATAGGAACATGTCCAGATTGGTCTTGAATGTCTCCAGAGAAGGAGACTCCACAACCTCTCTGGGCAGCCTGTTCCAGTAATCTGTTACCCTCACAGTGAAAAAGTTCCTTCTTCTATTAAGATGGAACTTTCTATGTTCCAGTTTGGAACCATTTCTCCTTGTTCTATCACTGGCCATCACTGAGAAGAGCCTGGATCCATCCTCCTGACACTCACCCTTAACATATTTATAAACATTAACAAGGTCACCCGTCAGTCTCCTCTTCCCCAAGCTAAAGAGACCCAGCTCCCTCAGCCTGTCTTCAGAAGGAAGATGTTCCATTCCCGTAATCATCTTGGTGGCCCTGTGCCTAGGACTCTCAAGGAGTTCTATGTCCTTCTGGAACTGAGGGGCCCAGAACTGGACACAATACTCCAGGTGAGGTCTCCAGGCCAGAGTAGAGGCCCACAGCATGTAGTACGTGATCCTCTACCCATACTTAGCAATGACAAATGGAGCACAGTTTGTGCCGGAGTTCCTGGCTGTGGCTGGAAAGGCTGCTGGGATTACTTGTGTTGGAACAGGGTACACAACCTCTGCATCGCCAATGCTCTATGCCAAGAAACAACAAAGCTGCTCCTGAAAAATGCTGGTCTCTTCTGTAAACACCCACTAAGGAGAAAAATAACCATGTCAAAATCAGGACTGGCTCAGGTCAGTCCTCATCCAGTGCTCATGGAGCAAATGTTAAGCCTTAAGTCATCTGAAGGATTTACAGCAGAACATATCAAACTCCAAACTTCCTACTTTGTTGAGAAAAGCCACTTTTTTAATAGAATACTTGGCTCTGTGATTTGAAAACGCTTAAGCCCCTTTAAAAATAAATATATTTTCAGTAAACTGGAAGTGGTTATTTTATTTTTTACTTTCAGTAAACTCCACCAGCTTGCATTGCTGTTCCAGGGTGGGATAGCACAGCCAGGGAAATGTTGTCTTCTCTTAATACAACTAGTGGAGGAGATCTGAACACCCAACATGCCTCTTAAGTTCATTTTCAAACCAAAAAACCAACCAACCTCACAGAGAAGCTGTCAGGTTCTTATTTTTTTAAGCATGCAGCTGAACCGTATGGTAACTGTAAAAGTATCTTAATTTAAATCACTATGTGATTGGGGTTTGTTTGCTCTCCAGAATCCCTTTAATCACTGTAAACTTATCATAGCGTTGGACTGTCACTTCTACTAAGGTCAAAAGTTGGTAAATCAAGGAGTGAGCCGAGCTAAGCCAACCCCCAACTTCCCAGCAGCCCAGTCTCTATCATAAAGCCCCTTCCTTTCTCCTTCCACTAGTAGATGATTTTTCAGCTGAAGCTTCATAAACCCCACAACTTTACTGATAAAACACACACCTCTCCAGAGCATTCAGTCAGGTTTATTCTAACACTCATGAGCTGTACTAAAAATACTGTCAAGTCATTCTCCCTTCTCCTCAGACATGTGTGCAGGATGCCAGCAGAGCAGCTTTAGTTCAAATGTATGCTGATCACTGAAAAACCAACCCGTACCTAAATACCCATGTGCTTGCATCTTGTTTTTAAGCCTGTGGTGGAAAAATTCCAGCTGTCATAATGAAGCAGCTTTATTTAGGGACCACTTGGCAGCACATTCCAAAGACACAAGAGGGCAGAGCAGACTAAGCTTTGAGGGCACAATTTTAACCTTACCCTACAGAAGGAATTGTACGCAGTGAGTATCTATGCTAAATGGAACATCTGCTGAGCAACAGTCTTCAATTATAATGAAGCAGTGATTTTGAAGCATCTGGGCAGCGAGTGAGAAAATCACACAATTGAATCTAACTACAAAACTATTCACAAAATTCTCAAGAACTAACCAAGAGTGCTAATTAAGTTTTTTGAACATCATGAATTCTTGTTAGATTGGAGAGAAATGATAAATGATACAGAAGAAATAAAGGCAAAACTCAAAGTAAAGCCAACCTGATGGAGGTTTTTCCTCTTGGTTGAACTCTTCTTCAGAAACAACCATTTCACAAGGCTGTGGTCTGTACAGGATCCTCCCTTACTTTTTAGATCTAGACTTTCATCTTTTGCCCACTTTCCCCAGCGAGCAGGATGCTCCTTTCTGATTCCCAAGAAAGGAATTCACCTCATCTCTTGGGCACTCTGGTTCAAAGAGGTGGGTTTTGCAAACAAGCATTCAGCTTTCTTCTGGGACGACAGAGCCTCACAAGTACCTGGGAGCAGAGGAGTGCAGCTACAGAGGTACCTTCAGTAAAAACATACCTGTGGTGAAACACCTTCCTACACACTGCCCATCAAGGTGAGTTTGCAGCAGTGCAACAAGTTAAGAGGTGAAAGATGATCTCCTTCAGGGGACAGAGTAAAGGCTTGGAGATGTGTGTTCATGATCAAACAGCCTCATTTTTCAACAGGTAAGAGCAGTTACTCACCACCTTGCAAACAGAAGGGACTGGAAGCTTTGCAGATGAATTAAAAATAACAAGCACAATTCCAATTATTAAAACACATGACTTCAGGTGTCTGAAAAATGCAGCATTTTGGCCATGTTTGTACACAAAAACGAAAGGCTACTTTGTGCAGTTTGACAGGATTACCCGAGAGACTGGACTATCTACCAACTTCAGCTCTTCCTCCTTCCCAGGTTCTCAGTGGTATCATGTGCAGAAGCTCTTAAGGAGGCACTCTGGTACACCTGACCACTGAAAAAGGAGACAAACAGACCAACCTTCCAGGAGTTGGAAATACACCTTCAGGTGCTTCTTAGACTCTGGGTAAAGACAACTCTTAGTCAAAACTCTCTGACGTGTCAAGACGAATGGTGGAGAAAACCTGCCGTAACGGCTTTTGTTGAAATAGTACCGTTTTTTCCTTAGAGCACTGAAGCTGTACCAAACCTTGGGGAATCATTTCACAGGCTGGAGTGTATTCAGCATTACAGAAAGAATGAAAGTCATTTTCCTCATCCAGGAAAGAAACAAAAGGGATTGTCTGGCAAGCTCAAAGGACACTCTATCTGCATCTTAACACCAATAATATTCCACTCAAAACCCTGGCACTGAAAGTACTGATATCTGTGAAACCCTGAAGGCATTTCCAGAAAAGAGACAACGCAAAATCTGCCCTGTGTGTGTCTGCTCTGTATTAAAATGCAAACGTCAGGTTCAGCGTGAGTACCTGAACCCTGATTAATGCCAACTCCACTGTCTCTAGAACAGTAACTTGTATCTGCTGTTTCATATACTTACCCATATACACTGGATACAGAAACAGTAGTTACAATTGCCAGTCTGAAGCAACAGAAGTCTCTGATGTTAGTACTCTTAGCAACACGGACTACTGTAGTACACAGGATGGTAAATGAGTCTCAGATCTAAGAGTCAGTATCCAAATACAACTCCTTCTGAAATACAAAAGGTATCTAGATGTGGTGTATTTCACCTTTCCTCAAACATGGAGTTAAGAAACTACTTAGACCAGCACAAAACAATTCCCAAGACAAATTCCCATCTGCAAACTACACACCTCCAGGTTGTATATTGGTTTGCATCCCTCTAGCCTAAAGGGGGGATGAGAGCAACAGGTAGTGAGTGGTCTGCACTTCCCTGTATAACCACACACGGCATGATAATGGCCAGGGAGCACCAGAGTTGGTGCAAATAAATTGTTATATACTGTGTGCTGGAGCTTAAAGAAAACTTGTGAGCGCCAGAACCCTCATGCGCTTGAACAGATAATGTAGCATCAAGGTTTCTCACAAGAAATTTACAACAGAGCCCATTTTGCTCATGCAGAGGGATGCCAACCATATCCAGGAATCTAAGGTGAGCCTTGAAGGCCCAACGCTGAACTCCTTACTGAACCTGTTTTCATGTAACTCTGTAGAGCTGAGTTATTTCCTCTCGGTTGAAGAATCAGTCTCCCTAGTTCTTACTCTGAGTACACTGTCTAATAAAAAAGAAAAACACCAGTGAGTATATTTATGGCAGGAGGCATGATGACAGACATGACACAGGCAGCTTTTTCTTGTCCGTGACAGAGTTCGTTACTCATTAGAGTACCCAGAAGAGTAGAGTCTGCTGAAGCTCTTTATGGCTCTAATCTAAGAGGGTTGATGGCCCTTAACCAGATCAGTTTAATGAGCTTTTGGAAGCTAAATCCTGGGAGAGACTACACAATGCATGTCCCACGCTTTCAGTAAATACCATTTGCAATCTCTACATGCTGGGTCACAGGCAAAGCAGCTGCCCACAAGGAGTGTGAAATAATGACAAAACTCCCTCCAAGGTAAAGAGACATCTCAGGGTAGTGCTGGAAGGGCTGGACAGGATCAGCCAGCACCCAGATCAAACCTCCATAGCAAGACTCCTGCAACAGGTCTTTTTTCACTAGGAAACATGCTGTCTTTTCAAATGAAGAACTTAAAGAAGACCTGTAGACAATCCTGAAACGCTTCAGAAAAGCATAGCCGTGAAACATTGGTTCTGACATTGAAGGATTCTGCTTTGCACTCCTTTGCAAGGACTTCACCAGAGCATGGCACACTAGCCAAGGCTGCTGCCCGCTGCACGGACTGGCACGACTTGATGACTTTTCCACAGTGGGGTGGATAGGGCCCACCCTGAAACCAACAAGTTGCATGTGTTTTTAACACCGGAAAGCCAACAAGCAAGCAAAGACATCTATTGATGTGGGAAAGCTTTGTCAGTGGATGTGTTTCTGTTATAATTATGTCAGCACAACTACAGCAAAGGAATGCGCACACACCACCTTGTTTACATTGGATTAATTTCTTCTGTTTGAAAGTCTTCAGACAACCCTGTACTTTTCCCCTTTTTTTTTTTTCCCTAAACTGCAAAATACCCTGAGTAGATATTGCAGGGAGCAGAATTCCCACGCCAGATCAAAACACTGCCAACATCTGAGAAACTACTGGGAGGCAAGGACCACCAGTCCTTACCTGCTACCCTGAAGCTGTGATGTTTTAGGGAGCTGACACTATTTACACACTACTGATGTGCTGCAAGGAGGAAATCCTGTGCACCAGGATTCTGGCTGGCACCATGAAGAAAAGGCAGTGGCAGGGTGATTGGAAGAGGCATGTTTCCAATCTTGGTATTTCTGTGAATTGCCTCTGCTAAGATGGCAGCACTCTAATAGTATCCAGAACAAAATGGTTTCTATTTCTGTTTTCTCTTGTACTGTGAGGCTGGGTCTTTGGCACTGTCTTTGCTGCAACTGATGCCTGGGTCCCCGGTTTGATGCTGGGCATGTCAAGCAGCTAGCAGCAGCCAGAAGCCCCTTGTTACCTGAAAACCTCCATGCTTCTAAGCAGCAGGTCCAGCATTTGATCTCCTCCAATAACACTTGTGTAGGAGGGAGAACACAAGAAAAAGGCAGAGTCCACCAGAGTCCCTGACCAACACGCCAGCACACACAACAGCACCAGCAGCCAGGGACCCCATGACAGCAGCCTTTTGAGCACGGCTGTGAGCTGCCACAAACCGTGTACCAATGGATAACCATGACAGAAGGGGGAATTCGTCTCACCTAACTCCAGGCAACTTGTGTACACAAGCTGTCTGTGTACCAGCAACATCAATGGAAACAGGCTCATTCGGAGGGTGATTTACCTTATCATTCAGTAGTTTAAGATTCATAATTTTTGGACATACCTATCTCTGCCCACCGATTTCAGAGAAGTGCAGACTCCTGGTACTCTTAACATTTTTGTTGGCAACATCTACAATGGGATGGAGTTCGCCCTCAGCGAGTTTACTGATGGCACCAAGCCGTCTGGTGTGGTTAACACGCTGGAGGAAAGGGGTGCCATCCAGAAGGACCTTAACAGGCATGAGAGGTGGGCCCATGTGCACTTCATGAAGTTCAAAAAAGTCAACTGCAAGGTCACACACATGGGTGAGCACAATCCCAAGTACACCTAATGGGTAAGTGGAGATTGGATTGAGAGCAGCCTTGAGGAAACAGCAACTTGCACCTGCAGCCCAGAAAGCCAATAGTATCCTGGGCTGCATCAAAACCAGCATGACATCTACTCCACTCTCCCAAGCCCCCACCTGGAGTACTGCATCCAGTTGGTGACCCAGTACATGACAAGGGCATTGAATCCAGAGGAAGGGCACAAAGATTATCGCAGGGCTGGTGCACAGGCTGAAATGACAGAGTTGGGCTTGTTTAGCCTGGAGAAGAGAAAGCTTCAAGAAGACTTTATTGCAGCCTTCTAGTACCTAAAAAGGCCTACAGGAAAGATGGGGAGGGACTGGTTACACGAGCATGGAGTGATAGGAAAAGGGGTAATGGCTATGAACTAGAAAAAAACCCAAAACGTAGATTTAGATTAGATATTAGGAAAAAAATTCTTTACTCTGAGGGCACTGAGGCACAGGCAATTTCCTTCACGAGAACTGCTGCTGCAAAGTGATCTTTCTGCTTTCCTGAGATGTGCACTCCTATCTTGCAGGGAACAATGCTAATCTGTATTGTCTGAATACACAATGAAATATATAAAATTTTCTGGTTTCAGTTACTACACTGAGTCCTAATTCCTGAACTTGCTACAATCTCCCGTCAGAGAAGTATGACACCAAGGGTGGAGGATATGTCCACATACAGAAATGCCCTGAAGGAAAGCCCAAATGGGCAGAGAGCTTGCAGCTGACTTCCTCAGTTTATATCTAGCAACACTGGCCAGTACAAATAGTCTCCTGAATCATATTCTCCACTTTGGCAAAGATTAGCTCCCAGAGAAACGTGCTAGAATAATTTTACTTCTTTAAAAGGGAGTGCAAACATTACCGTGGTATGCCTGACTGTAGGTGTCTCTGGTTTCCTCCTGAGCTCCTCAGCACAGACTTGCTGCTGCTGCTTATCGAAACTTTTGCTCGTAACAATGCATAAACCCTGGATTACACCTCCTGCTCTTGCCTGACTAATAGGGACTCACACTGTGAGTGGAATCCTTTTGCGTGTGCATCTCTCTGTTCTGCATTGGGCTGGAAGAGTTGTACTGGCCTCTGCACACAGTTCCCATCTGCTGACATAGAGACCAAATGCACTGAGGTATATTTCCTTTCTCTTTTCATTGGTTTATCCATTTAAGACTTGATATAAAAGCTGTCTCTGTGAACACTAAAACCCAATCTGTCAGGATTTAAGGGAGGTGGTGCTTTCCCTAAAGTTACATTCTAAAAACTGTTATGCTTTCTACACAAAACAGCCACTTCTTTGCTTACCTTTTCTTTATCCCTTCCATTTTATGAACACTGCATCCTTTACTTAAAGGACTGGTCCCAGGTCTTCTCATACATTGCAGCTTATCCTTTTTGTCCATCCCAGAGTCCCACCTGCTCTTCTAACCAATGATTCAGCCCTGCCGCTATCCCTGACCTTCCCACCTACACTTCCATCTTGTCAAAAGATTTCCCAAGGATAAACTCCTTCTGTGACATTTCTAAAACCAGGCCTTTCCTGAGGCCCCCTCTGCCAAAGCTCATTTATGCAGTCATTTTTTTACTTTCCCTAGGTGACCTGATCCTTTCTGCATCTTTTCTTGTTAGTCTAACAAATTGAAAGTTATGAACAAATGTCTCACATTTATTAGTTTTCTTAATGAAGAGTATATGAAAAAGCTTAGTAATAATTCAAGGGGAAGAAGCCTCAAACATCACGAAGGAATTAAAACTGAGTTACAGATGGGTTCATAAGACAACGGGTGCTGAGTAGGTGCAGGGAGCTGTGTAGGAAGCCCTTCAAACTCCTGGTCATCTGTCCAGATGTACTGCACCTGTGCCAAGAAGTACAGGGGATGCAAACTCCTAGAATGCCAGGTTAGATCATATTCAATCCTTAGCTACTCAACTCAAAGAGGCCTGGGAGCCCTGTGAGTTTGTAATGAAATAACAAGGGTTTCCTCTTTCGCCACAGTCAGCAACAGGACGTCTGACAGTGACTGAGAGATGACCCCTCCTGAAGATACCTTGAGCCACACAGACACATCCCTTCAGAAAACAGCACCATACTTTGCAGTCCACAGCAACTGATCAGTGAAGAGGAAAGCTCTCCTTCTGATCACTGTCAATTCCCAGTTTTAACCACTCCTTTTTTCCAAAGGAGATGGAACATCCTGTGCCTTCAGGAAATGCACTTCTTTGAGCGGTAAATAGCTGCAAGGACTTAGAGTACTGCATTTGCATCTACTCTTCTTTGGTGATAATGCTGCAGAGGTATGTCAAAATCCTATGCTCTGCATATGACATGTCCTGCACAAAAGAATTTAGAAGCTACTAAAAGGATATATAAACTCATAGGCTAAAATCTCCTCTTAATTATGTTCCAATCAAAAAAACATTAAAGACTGCACAGTCAGAGAATGCATACCAGTAGTATGATCTGAACTCTTCTGTGTAGGTGGATTAAAAGTTATGGAAAGAGCTAAATTCTTGGCTAATTTTCAAGGAGAGAAACTTTGCTAAGCTCAACAATCTAGACAGCTCTCAGCATGACCCATCATGGTTTGTATAAAACATCTTTGATTTAGTAGACATGCTATTTCCTTTTCGTCTGATCTATTAATGACCTTTTTCCAGGCTTTAGGAATCTGGGTACTCATATTCTTTTTTGACAGACTGAGAATGCTCTAACAAAGTCAGGGCAACAGAAGACATTCAGAGACATAGAATTTCCAAACCAAGGAACATATCCATAGGTCTGGGAAAGCTAAATACTTCAAGGGCAATTAGTAGATTTCTGAGACATGCAGTCACATCTTTCAGTTGAAACTTTACTAATCTGCTTCCTAGTACATGAAAAGAATTAGCTTGTATTTGCAACGATTAAAAAGCCCCACAGACTAAATACTAAGATTAAACTTTTCAACTAGTTGTAATACAGATGAAAGAACGCTCATAAAAAATCCAGGCTTCTATCACTAATGTACATTTCCTTTATACAAGTTTTTTCAACTACAGAAAGTTTCATGTGGATCAAAGATCCTTCCAGTGCCCTTGGGCTATCTAATAGGGGTTTCATTTTACTGCCTAGGAAGCTGAAGCAGACCCCCAGCAGAAGCAGACCAAAGCAACGATGGGTTTCAGCAGCGGGCTCTGGCTCAGGATGTACCTGCAGTCTTCCCAAGCTCTCATATAACACTCATCTGGAGATCTTTGCCTTTTTATAAAATCAGTGCTTCTCACAGCTCCATTTTACAGACTGTGAAAACAAGAGACAAAACCCTATAAGGACTCCTCAAGAGACAGCCTCCAGACAGTGGTGGAAAGTCTCATCTTTTGTTTCTGACTCCATCTGAACCAAGAAGTTACCAGTTCCTGGGTCTGTCCTGAGTCACCAGGCACTTGCAATGGAAGTGACAACATTTTCTGAGGCATTTAAATATATAGAAAGGAAACAAATACTGAAGTAAAAAAGCGTAGTGGGAAGTTTATAAAACTATGACCAACACAGAGTACAAGCACTTCAGTCTATTCTAAGAATGCAGAATGTGATCCTAAATAACATTAGGATTTGCAAAGATACACAACACAGACACGCAGCTTAAGCTTTATATAAGATTTCCTCATGTGTCTGGAAGCTCCAATCCTCCTCCCTTTGTCTGATTTTAACTTTACGTTTTGCACTGTTGCGATTGCTAGAGGTCGCGGTTTTGGCCTGTGTGCCCATGGATGACTTCATGCAATTGTAACTGTCACCAGCACCAGGTAGGTATCCAAACTCACTCAGTTCTGTAGACCCTCTCAAACACAAGCATCTGCTTATCAGCATTCAAGGCACTTCAGAAACAAGCAGGACACATGCTGTACAAACAGAGCAGTTCTCTGGGGTGGGGAGGCTGATCTTCCTAACTTGAACTCATGTTTGGAGAAGATGAGATTATGCAAACACAGGACTTCTGAGACCATAGATTTGCCCTGACAAGAACATTTCAGCTTGTCTTCCTCTTCTCCGAGGCCAACACTGGCAGCAGAAATCCAAGTGGCACATTAAGCAGCAAAGCAGAGTACATTCGGGATGATTTCTTCATGTTACCAAAGAAGAGGGCAACAGAAGACATTGGGCCACTGTGAACAGCATCTGTAAAATTCATCACTGTCCTGAAAAAACAGGAGCAAGGTACCTTCTGTCTCATGGGTAACAGCCTTCAAAACCTGACCTCAGCAGCTTCTCTCGGGGTACGACGTGGAGGAAGAGGATGTTACTTCTCGGTGCTGCCGCATTCAGCTCAGAAGGAGGGGAAAGCACTCGAGAAAGAATGCTGTGTATGCCAAACACGGGCATGTTAGTGCCCTGCCGGGACACCAACCCGGGCAATACCAGAGTTTGCTCTGTTCCAGTATGTGACTATTAGTCACATTTATGCACTGACTGCAGCAGCCAAATGCTGCAGTTAGACATACGAAACCTGCACAGGCAATTCCAGAATTCATTCATCTGCTGCCAAATTAGAGAGCCAGTTACAGAGGGGGATTCTCACCCCAAGAGTAGGGGTGATATGTTGTTTCAAAAAATGTACCAGGAGTTAGAGGCAACACAGGACTCGAGAACAGGCAGGAATGCACCAGGGCCCAGTCTGACAAGGTGCCTGTCCTTGGGAAACCCATGGTTTTAGCAGAACAAGAAGAGGAAATGCTCTGAGCACTCCTTGCAATGTCTCTGCAGGAAGAGGAATTGATTGTACTGCTGAACTGAGAAAGCAGAAAAAAAAATAAAATCTATGTTCAGCACTAGAGAATTGCACAGCAGGTGCCAATATTTTCTAGTCTTCAGGCATGTAACATCAACATTTTGAGCTTCTCCGTCAAGTGTTTAGTAATAGTCTCTTTAGGTTCCTTAGGAATGGTCTACACAGCATATAGTGGAGTACAAAGGCAGGAAACTGTCAGGAGATTTGGTGCTTTCCTAAAAGGGGAAGCAGAGAACATGCCAAGTATCTTGTGAAAAAAAAAGATGATCACACATTGGGTAATGCTGCAAAGGACACGGCTGCAATCCTGATTGTGGATAGGCTACCACAGTGCTTCCAAGTGCCAAGGAGCCAAGATGACAGGCAGTAAGAGCACCAGCAGTAAGTCTACCTCGTTCCTGAAAAAATTCTGTAACTATTGCTATTTGATTTTGCAGACCATTCCCATACCAATACACAGAGGAACAAGGCACCCTGTGTCGTTCACAAAGCTTCGGGCTTCCGGGTAGGAACAGTTACAGAGAGGAGATGAACTTCAACAGGTTTCAAACCCTGCTGCTCCTTCAAAGTGAGAGATTGAGGAAATCATCTTGGTTCAGAAGTTTACTGAACTTCTGGGTCAGCACCAACCAAACGCACCCTGCAAAACCAAAGGCTACATTTCTGTTTATTAGCCCTGTTTGAGGCTTTTCACTCCAACAGACTCATAGAAGGTAACTGTGAGCTCCAAGACTGCCCAGTGAGGAAACCATGAAACCTGAAAAGCCCCTTATGTTCACCTCCATCTTTCTGGTGTGAGGCTGAGGAAGAAGGCAAGCACCCATGCACATTTCAGAGAGGACAGGACACCTCTGATGTTCACACTTACTTCAACCACCAGCTATCTGTGTCAGTACAGCAATTAGCTGTGGATGTGCCACTGGAACAACCAGTGAGAAACCAACGCTGCCAACTAGCTGAAGGATTGCTCCTCCCATGGTGCCAGGACCAAATCCTACTGCAAAGCAAAGCACATCAGGCTTCTTCCTGGCCGATGCAACCTTATGGCTGCAGAAGGCAAACAGATTTTCTGAGGAAGATGGCACTGTCATGGCTTCTGCTGGCTAAAATGAAGCAGAAGACATGCCTAAGCCAGGGCATACAGATGATATCTCAGCACCTTTTGAAACGGTAACTCTTCTATGCTGTGCATTTTATTCAGTTCATTTTCTTCCCCCATGAGGCTGAACTAGATGCTTATTTAAATTTGCTTTTAAATTTGCAGGATGAGCCCTGAATCTATACCATGAAACAGTAATTATGTTCATTTTGGCAATGGTTTTTGGACTGTTACAGAAAGGGATACCCTGTCCACAATGCCTGTTTCTTAGGCCTGCCTGAGAAAAAAATACTCTATAAATACAGCCCTGTCAGATAGCCAATACGCTCATGTTATTTTCTGTAATATTGGTGTACTATTATAGCTCTTCCCCTATAAATACTTTGCATATCTATTTCAGACACAATGAAATTCATGTTCTGGATGAAAGGCAAATAGTAGGATAGATGCTCATGTAGCACAGTGAAAAATGACGCACTTCAAACATACCACTGCCTACTGGACAATCAATGTTTCTGCACTTGCAAAGGTTTAATGCAGGTATGACTGAATTTCCCACCCTTTCCTCTCCCTGTTCTGTTTATCCTACTAAGCAGAAAATCCCAGAGAAGTCTTGAGGCCCACGTTTAACTATATATCTTTCAACAAACCAACTTCAAATTTTTAAAGGATTTTCATTTATCACAGGTCATGATGGCTTCTACACAGCCCTGTACTCATTTGACTTCAGCTTCCCTCAAGAAATACCTAAAGATTTTAATTTAATTTTATTTTCAACCTTTGCATTTCATTTCAAAAGCACTTATATTCTGCAGTATGAATCCAGTCATTACATTCTGTCTTATATAAAAGCTGCCAAAATCCAGGGCAACACTGCAGTCAGCCAAATTTCAGACTGCTTTTTCAGGAGAACACAGCCCAGAGTGGTTCAGAAGCTGCTCCTCAGCACAAGGTGGGGTCCTCGCAATCAGCATCCAACCTCAGCCTGCAGGCACTGTCACCACCATCTTTAAAGTAACTTCACAGGCATTTCGTACCAGATACTCCTCAGAGAAGACTACAAAGATGTCACCTGGCTTTTTGCTTCAATATTCATCTGACCACAGTACAACCAACAGGAGGAATGAGAAGGGATGGAACTAAAACACACCCTGTGGAACCACCTCAGGCATTTCCAGTTTTCTTTATGCCTTTAGGTTTATATAGTCCACATGAGAAATGCAGCCTTTCTAAGAGACCCAAAAACCCATCATCTAACAGGGATCAGGAAAGTGGTTTTGTTGCCTTAGATGAGGCTCATCTTTTGCATTCCAGGTTTGCAGAGCTCTGTGATGTTTCCAAAGATGCAAAGTCAGATACGTGTTTGCAGTGATGGGCTATATGTTCACACTCTTCTATGGAAACTGTTCCCCAGTATTCATATTCTCTGAATATTTTTTTCTTCTAGGCTACTCACTTCCCTTTGGTCTTCGCCAGCAAGGTCTTCAGCACCCCTTGCTCATTTGTTTTGCTTTGTTTGGTTTTTTTTTAACCCAGTATCAGGATGGCACCCAATCGTAATTGGACAAATCAGCAGAGGCGGCAAGTAGCAGATGTCTAGGAAAGAGTCTAAAGCCAGAAGAAGCTTACAATTATACAGTATACACATTATACACCATTACATCAGCCTTTTAGGGGACTTCTTCAGGCAAGGAAAGGGTTTATCTGTTCTCAGAAGGTTTTTCTACCATCAATCTAATTGCTTTTTCCAACCCACGCAAATTGGCATTCACAACAATTCCTGTGGCATTGAGTTTCCTTGTTTAGCTATCCAGTCAGGACAGTAAAAATGTTTTCAGGTTTTTTTAAGCTTACCGCCTACTACTTTCATATTTACCAGAAGAAACAACACATTGCTGTTCCCATTCATTATCAGCATGGTGCTACAGATTCACGCAGGCTTCCATTGTACTCCCCTCTCAGCTGCTTCAAGAAGTTCTGAGTTCTGCATTTTAGTTGGATCAAATTCATTGCCAGTGAAGCTACTGTACTGGGGATGGAAAAAGAAGGGTCTGGCTGCTGTAGTGAAGCATTTCAGTAACACAGTACAAGTTTCCACCAGAAAATCTTTCGTTTTGCTTACAAAGACTTAAGCAGAGCCTTTAGTAGAGACTCAACAGCACAGGCAGCCAGATGTTCCTGTACTTATTGCACAAGGCTTGGAGAAAGAAAAAAAAAAATAAATCACACTTCTCTAAGGCTGCTTTGGTACTTCAGGCTACTTAGGTTGTGTTTCATTCAGTGTACCTTGTAAGGCTAAACCTGCCACTTCCTGAAGGAAAACGAGATACTTGCTTGGGAGAAGTTGGAGAAATGCAAGAGATGCTATGCTTGTAGATGCAGGTCAGCTTTTGATCACAGTCTCCTACACAAAGTCTCTACCTCTTATGCTAAAGAGTTAAAATCAAACCTAGTTATTAAGAACTAGATACTGCTCTAAATTGACCACAAAATACTTAAAAGTTAGCTCTTTATTTAAATGTTCTTAGTTCAGAAGGAAATGCTTTTCAGTAGTTTTAATGAAAATAATAAGCTGCACTTACAGCTATAGAGCATTAAACATCCCACATTCCCTTCGTGTGATTTAGAAAATTAATCAGAGTTCATCGAAGAGATACTCTGTAATACCTATGCACTTAACTCCCCTTGTAAATCCTCCCAACTTTGTGGAGAAGGAGGGAGAAGATTCCTGCTCCAAAAAGGTGCCAGGTGCAGGCCCAGCTCAGAATTCTTTAGTGCTGTCCAGAGCCTGACTTTCATCCCCCACCATGTCCAGACGTGAACGTGAAAACACTAGTATACAGTCTAGTATACCAGTATACAGTTCATGTCTGATGCCTGCAGGGAATCTGTCTGCTCAACATCCCCCTCTGCCCAACTACACCACAAGTGCCTCTCCCACCTAACCCACTTCTCTTATTTAAAACAGGAAATTACATATTATACATGTTCTCATCAATTCCAATTAAAAACATAGGTAATAACATATAGCTGGAGAGAAGCTTCAACTTTAGATTGAATTGAAGAATCCATTTTTGTAGCTGGACTGGGGTTTTCAGGTATTTACCTTATAGCAGCAGATATGTCTTTTTGGGGGCTTAAAGAACTCAAAAAGGTCCTACAATGCTGGTTTTGACTCCTAGAGAAACTCCACACAACTCTCTCACTCTCCCCACTCCCAGAGGAGATGTGCTCAGCTGATTACACAGGCATCCCCAGTCCACTGCAGGGTGAAAGGAACCAGATCTGCATAACTCTCCTCCATGGCCCATCTTCTTCCTTTTACCTTTAAAAGGAGCTGTAAATTCAGAGGCTGCTATGGTTCTGAGCTAACACATGCCCAAAAATGAGAGCTACTCCATCGCTGAGAAAAAGCTACAGCTTGGAAGAAAAGCATGTTTCATTCTCATGGCTAAATGCAACTGTGACATGGAAATAACCTGCCCCCTGCAACACAACATATAGCATGCACGGAGGAGTACTGCTTTCAGTGTACCGAAACCAAGTGTAGTATTTCAGGATGCTGTAAGACTGGAAATTAAAGCAAACAGATGTCTCCAATCTCAGTAATTAAAAATTAGCAATTACATCAGAGAGAGATGTTGGTTCTCCCCGAGTCGTTCACAGGATGACAGTGAGAATTTGGTATGGGCATTTTGCCATTACAGAAAACCCTTCAGTAAAGTCACCGTTGTTCTGTACCACAAAGGTCGGTGCTGGCAAGAGACGCGTCAGGAAGCCTTGCGACAGATGGCAGACCCATCCAGTAATATCTTATCCAGCCATCAGCTAAAGATATCTCAAATGGTAAATGTAATAGAAAAATAACAAATCCCATTTTAGGAACAGCAGTTTTCTGGTCAACTGTCTACTGAAGTTTAGCTGCAACTCTTCAGACACATATATTAAGCTTAATTAAAAAAACAAATATACAGTCTGGTTTACTTGAACTAGATTTGGTGACATATCACCAGCCCTTGGACGTTTCCTCCCCGACATCAAACTCTGACTTTAGCATATGCAATACTTCATTTTGTGCAAACAAGCCTTCCTGTGGGATAAGGATCATCACATTAAATTATCATTAATTTTACTTAGCATGCTATCTCAACTCTGGATACGCTGCCCAGCCATAAAGATATGCTCTGTTTCAAACTACAAAGCAGTGTCTCTCTTTTGGACTGCTTTTATAAACCATGACATTTATTTAACCCTAATAACAATCAGTATAAAGGAGAAAGCTAAATCACACCAGCGAGACAGTAAACACCAAGTTCCCAGCAGTCTTAATCTTCCTCTGATCCCTTCTTCCAAGAGGCTGCTCCTTGCAATCTGATCAATCACAAAAGCTCACAAGCACTTTTAGAGATTAGCTGATGAAGCAGAACAGAGGAAAGTGAGTTAGAGTGCCCAGCGAGTGTAAGGAAAGTGTTCCTTGTGCAAATGTCTGCACGCTCAAACCCCAGGGCTCTTCCCATTAAACACAGTTTACAGTGCTGGAATGACAATCACAAGCCCAGCGCTGACACTGGTTAATTTAACACTGAAAAGCAGAAGAAGATGGAGGAAGACAGGTAGCCAAGGCTCCCACCAGGTGTCTTGCACCCCTTATGTTACATGTAACATCTGAGGGTTTTACGTAGCTTGAGGCAAATTGAAAAAAGAGACAAGAACAGGACACTACAATTTTGGAGACGCCAACAAATGAGGCCAGGGAAATAAACAAACAGACCAACCCACCCTAAACACATAAGAAGGACATGGAGCTGTTGGAATGATTCCAGAGGAGGCCACAAAGATGATCAGAGGGCTGGAGCACCTCTCCTATGAAGACAGGCTGAAATGAGAGAGTTGGACTTGTTCAGCCTGGAGAAGAGAAAGTACCAGGGAGAACTTATTGCAGCCTTCCAGTACCTAAAGAGGCCTACAGGAAAGCTGGAAAGGGACTGACTGTTTACAAGAGCATGAAGTGATAGAACAAGAGGTGATGAGTTTAAACTTAAAGAGGGAACATTTAGATTAGATATCAGAAAGAAATTGTTTACAATGAGGGTGTAGAGGCCCTGGCACAGGCTGCCCAGAGAAGCTGGAGCTGCCCCTCTCCCTGTCAGTGTTCAATGCCAGGCTGGATGGGGTTTTGGGCAACCTGGGCTACTGGAGGGTGTCCCTGCCCATAGCATGGGGTTAGAACTGGATGGTCTTTGACGTCCCTTCCAGCCCAAACCAGTCTGTGATTCTAGTGACCACACATACAACTTTGAACTAGAGAGTGTCAGATGCAATGAGCTGCCCCTTGCTGCCAGACAATTCCTTCCACAAGAACTGCTGCTGCAAAAGGATCTTTCTGCTTCCCCGAGATGTGCTTCTCATTTAGGTTTTCTGCTGCTTTTGGGGACATTGGCATCTGAGGCCTAAATAGTATCTCTTCTCATTGTTCTTGCTTGCCAGAAGTATTCTGCAATAGTGAGACAACCATCACTGTCTTAAGGACTAAAAATCAATAGACTTGGCATTAGACCCTGTGCTATCAAGGAAGTACAGATCTGCTGCTGGCATGGAAGGACACATGCAAATGGCGCAGTTACCTCAGATTATAGTCTTAACTCACATGATGAACACAGAAATCTGTGGCTGTGTTTGTAGGTACTTTAATTCAGGCGTGAGCTTGATCTGGGGTGCCACTTTCATTCCAGCTACTTCATAAACTTCATGTTAAGATACCAATTAACAAAACTAACCCTAAAATGTTATTAAACACTGCCGGTGCATCACGGTTTGTGCTACCACCCTCCCAATCCTTATATAAACACATTTCCTCATTGACAAGAGTGACTGAAAAAGCCTTGGGCTGCTTCCCGTGCAGACAGGTCACTGCAGTGATGGGACACACTGGGATGGGCCACAGGGGACATTCAGAAGACCTCATGTGCTTACAGCCATAGCGTGTAGCATGGGTGGGTGCTGCTCAAATGTCACCACTATAACCATCTTTACAGAGAGCTTTCATTAAGAGAACATAAACTGCATTTACTTCACCTTCCCCAGCTTGGTGGGAAAAGTGGCTATTGTTAGCAGTTCAAATTCGATGTGGAATGAACTTATACCTTTTAAAAATAAATAAAATTACAATTATTTAAAATAATACATTTTAAAATATTTTTAAACGTGAGCACTGGCACAACTAAGAGTTAATAAATGGGAAGGGAGAAATATGCACATATTTCCAGACACTTAGAAGACAAACATGTTTGTCAGGCTCTGCACCCACATTTAGCATTTAGGTACAGCATCTGCATTCACATATTGGAACATTTTGTCTATTTTGTTGGGGTATTTTTTCCTAAGAATAAGCACTCCAGTTGAATTCATGTTCTAATCTTGTGCGTGCATTACATCCTAGAATTAGGTGGCCTCGGGCTCTCTTACAAATAACCTTGTTTCATGTCTGCAATCCATTGAACTAGAGCAGGTGTCCTCTAATCATGGTTTTTTTCTTACTAGGGTGAGAAGAGAGCTGCAGTATGAGAAGAGCTGCTTCCAGCACTAGTGGCACTTGGAACTGAGGATAAACAGTCAAAAACTGCTTCATTGCTTAGCATCCTCTTTTAGCATGTTATTTGATATGGACAGAGAAAACACATGCATTTTGGTGGGGTTTTTTTCTTAATCTTTTTCACTGTTTGTTCTCTTAAAAATCTAGCTGCCATGGTCATGCCCTGTCAGGAAAACTCTGACCTCTGAATATCTGTTTTCTCTTTACTTTGTAACTGGCATTAAGTTCTATAAAAAAAATTGTTGAATAATGAAAACCCTAAACTGCCTAAGTTTTAATTACTGACTTCTTTTGCAATATCTCTTTCAAAAACTAGTGTGACGACTAGCAATCTAGTCTCATGATTATTAATGCAACCCCATTATGCAGCCTGAATTTCTGATTGCTCTGATTCTGCCTTCTCTCATTCATGTTCCCCACCTCCTTTTTTTAAGGGAAGCAGATGAGGATCCTCCTGGAATGGATCCCTGCTCAATCTTACATTCAGAGCTCCTCTGGCCAGAATGAAAAAGGGAAGGCAGAGAAATAACAGAACAAAACCAAAAGGTCAGAAAACTGCAATTCTTCCGCAATATAATTCTATACCAAAAGGCAATGAACTCGCAGATTCGACCTGCAAATGTTAGTCAGAATCAAATCAGCTGGATGAAAAGTGCTGGAGATAAACCAGGATGCCCTGAGTAATTCCATTCATCTTCCATTTGCCTTTTGTAAAAGAATCAACTACCCCTACAGTACCCAGACCAGAGGTAACTCAAACCCGAGCTACACATCGCAATTTTCACCCCACAGGTAGCACAGAATGAGATCTGGGACCCGCAAAGAGAACAACACACTTCTGAAACAAACAGTGCAATCGCTTTTTCTTCCCCAAATCAGTACGTGTTCCTTCCCTGCGCAGCGCTCTAGCTAAATGAAGGCTCTGCAGGGGGACAGGCACAGGCAGACTGGCCTTCCCAGGGAGAACAGCAGCTCAGCACCAAAAAAAACCCCACCACCCTCTGTGGGAGACAGGTCTCACCCCTCCAGAGTTGCTGGAGCATATTCCTGCAGCGCTGTTCGGTGCACTGGAATTTTCTTTACTCTGAAGGTTTATTTTAAGGTCTGAATTAGGTTCTACAGAATTTGGCTGTAATATGTCTAGGAAGCTGCAGTTTTGTTTCTCTGCAGAAACACAGTTGCTGGTACAATGATTTTACAATCATATTTTTCATCTTGAAAGAGTGTGTGCAGGAGTAAAGTCAGAGATGTGAAGGTGATCAATTGGGCTGAGGGACTGGCAGACTGAACACTGATGACAACCATCACTTGACAGAACATCCTAAGGCAAAACTGGGATTCATGCAAGTAGGGATTCCTCATTTCTGAGAATTAAGCCAAAACATTAGCTTCCTAATTAAATCAATTCTGAGATGCCTGTAAGACTTTCTGGCATATGCTTGTCACTTATTCTTTTGGAGCTCAGATGCACCACTAACTGCATTTCAGTTTGCTTAGTACAAGCTTCAACCTAAACTAATCTTTGCAACTGTGCTTTACTATACTGACGCCTGCAAGTTATACATGATATCCTAGGAGCTACTGTTCATAACTGCCCACAGTCCAGATAACCCCCTTTCAGCTCCAATTTTGCTTGGGTTTTTAAAACTCAAATGCACTTAGACTTTCCAGTGACCAGAATTCTTTAGTCCAGAAAGAGAACTGTGGTGTTTAGTCCAGATACCTGGATGCAGGGGACTGCAGCGCAGCTCTTGCCAGCCTGAAGAACTCTGCCTCGCATGCCAACAGTTCATCTTTGCTTTTTTCCCCTCCCATTTTTAAAACAGCTATGGAACAACTTCTCCCAACAACTACAGAACAACCAAACTTTCACACTACTCAGTTATATAGTCTTAAGCATATTTACAAAAATGTCTGTGAAATCCAAACTGTATAGTACTGAAGCATTCAACCCTCTGCTTCTGCTCATAGCACAGACAATTGCGATGTTTTGCTTAAACCTTTTCAGGATGTGCAGTTTCCCTTCACATTTCACAGCTGAATGAAGAATTAAGGAGGATTCTCCTTAGCCTTCTTCAGATTTGTCTAGATATTGGAGAAATGACAAACTAAGCCATGAAATGATTGAAAGGATGCTATAAAAGCAGGATCTAAATAGGTCTAGGAACTCTCATTCTAATCTGTGTTTTTCTACTCAATTTTGGTTTGCTCTGAGCAAATCCCTTATGAACTGCATGTCAAGACATTTCTATAATGATCAAGTGAACAAGTATTATTTATGGCAAGATTTATGTAACTACCTACACATGGGAAGCTCAGCACAATGTATTTTTAGCATCAGATACTTCAGGCTTCAAAATAATGACGAAACCTGAATGTTTAAAGAAACCAGGTCATAGCTCAGAATTCAGCTTTCACTAAATGCAGTTTCAAAGTGTCTCCTCTGTGTACAGTTATGATTGAAAGCTATGTGGACACCGTGGAAGCCTATTTCCCCCTTACATCACAGGACCATTTGGATTACAATGGCATTGTATGGTGAGTACTCTGAGCACTGTGCAAACCACATGGTAAGAGGTAGTGTCTCCCTCAGAGAAGTTTCAAGCCAAACTAATAGGACCGATGAAGGACAGAGGCATGAAATGAAGAAACAAGAGGGTGGAGAGATTAATACCTACCCAGGAATCACTGGAAAAACTTGGAACAGGATCAAGCCTTTCAAGCCCTAACATAATGGGGTTCTGATACAGGTTTAACAACTTCAAATCTCTCCCTGTACCTTCCTGGCTGACACGATACTTTTGTTCTAATGGAGATAATGATGGTGCAGTTCCCAGATTAATACTATGTGCCCTACAGTCACTAAAACCATGCACCAACACCTCAGTCTTCAGAAGCTACAGTACATGGTGTATAGAGTGAAAAAAAATCCCATTAGCAGAGCACAAACCAGAAAATGTTTTGAAAAAAACCCACCCAAAAAAAGTTGTTTTTTTTTTTTAAGTCAGAAAAGCAGAGGAAGCCTATTACATTTAGTTTTCAAAGAAAACAAACTTCCCTGTGAGCCTGAACAAACATTCTGTGCATGCAGATCTACCTTTACCAAAGGAAAAATGAATTCTCCTATGAAGGCTAACCAAGTATGGAAAGCTATTAAAAGAAACTCTCTTGGACAAAATAATACAAAAAACAAGGGCTGCATGAGACCACAGACAGGAAATAGATCAAAACCAGATGCACATGATGAGACACATTAACTTCAATATGAAATGCATTTGTTTTACTCTTCAGTTCCAGGCAGGCTTTTTCTTTCACTGAAACTAAACAAACACTAATGATCCAATACAAGTCATTAACTTACATGGTTAAAAATATACCTAAACCTGGGTATATTTTACATTTAGGAGAAAAATTTTGTTTAAGGATTCTTTCCTATTCCTAAAAGAGTAGAAACAAAGAAGTTTCTTAAAAAAATTCTTAAAAATAAAATCCTTGTGGTAAGTCAAAGATATAAATAGGAAAGATCAGCCATGTACTGCAGGATTCAGAGAAGTATGTGCATGTCTAGATGTGATTCTTACCCAGTCAATGCCTATTATGCTTTGAACCCCAGCTCTCTCAATATTAGCTGGGGTTTATTTCTGTCAAGGTTCAAGCATCTAATCAAAGGCAAAATGGCCAATACAGACAGAAATTGATATTAAAGGAAGATGGTACTTCTTTTTGTGGGTAAACATGACTGTGCATCAATTTGGACTTGAAATTTTGGGGTATGAGGAACAATTCCTCCATGGAAAGGGTTAACAAGCATTGATACGTTGGTATTGATAAGCCCAGATACTGAACTAACACAGGAAGTCAAATTTCCTTGCAGGAGGACCAAAAAAGGAGGGTTTGGTCTGCGCAAGCAATCTGTCTGCCTTGCTCTCTGTTTTGTGTTCTGGGAAAGGGAAGCAGCCTCACAGGCACATACGTACCACTTGTTGAGGCTGTTACACTACTCCCTATCTTTTCCCTCAGCAATAGCTTAGGTGGCTACTGCTGGTGCATGAAGCCTGTACCATGCAGACAAACCTTCATAAAACAGCCTTTTAAGGTCCTCCACCCATTCCTGCTTCCAGAGAGCAACAGATGCCTGTAATCTGGAACAGGTACCAATTTATTGTTTGAGCTGCTTGGTTACATAAACAATTTTAAAAGTTCCTCATTTAAACAATTGTACTGGAAATGCATCTTCAGCCTGTTTCACAAAGGATTTCTCCTGATTCACAACAGACTTTGAAAATAATCACTCTAAGGAGCAAGGCAAGAGGGAAGAGGCAAAGCATTGCGTGATCTTGGCTCAGGACAGGTGTGCACTTGCAAAGAGCTGCATCCACAAAGCAGTTCCTGCCAGAGGTGCAATTACCATCTGGAATGGTAACCCTACCCCAACACCTGCACAGATGTAGTTATACACTCTGTAAAGGTGTTTTCTTCTTGTACAGCTCAGAACTTCTCCCACGCAGGACGTTGTGTAAGAGCATCCACATTAGAGCTGTTTTCACTAGAAGGAAAGCAACAGGAATGCAGGCAAGCCCTCAGACTCCCCTAGATGGGACTCTCCTACAACTCCAGCCCTTCACCTCTACTTTCTTCTCCCAATTTTGAAACCCAAAATATGCTGATATTCTTTGTCACTCTTTTTTAGGTTAATTATATAATGATAATTTCTGCAGTGAAAAATAAATGGGTATTTTTCTGATCACTTCTATTGTATTCTTACAAAATACAAACCCCAAAAGCAATTAGCATCAGCTCCTGTGTACAGGACACTTAATTTCCAACAGCACAGGACCTTGAAAAGAAGCATCGCACTTAGAGAGCTGTCTGTATTTCATAAAGAGCTCATAGAACAGGGAGGCATACAAACACTGTGAGGTGGTGCTGGAAGACACAACACTCAGAATGACTACAGAACCTAGCAAAGTGAAAACTCCGCCCTCCTCTAAGCACTTCTACTATAGATAAACACATTTCAAGATTTTGTAATTTAACTGGCAGCCTAACAATTGCTTAGAAACTCACTATCAAAATTCATGAGTGCAATAAAATGTCAGAGTAGATTTTACCCCCAAAACTCATACCAGATTCCAGGTTGCAAAGGCACCAAAAATCAACCAAACAAAAACACACCTTCAATGTGGTGTACCCACATCACAACTTAGAACAGTTCTGTGGAATTCTGAAGAATTTATGGCAGGATTAACTTCCCTGTAGCAAAATACAAGGAAGGTGCTTTCCTGGTGGAGACACCGTCCCAAACTGCATCTATCTTCCTGCCAAAACTAGCAGGGGTTTTAAAATATTTTCTTATATAGGAAGGAAAAAAACTGTTCCCAAGAGCAACAATAGCACCAGCAAATTACACAGTACAAGAAATCAGTTGGTGTGATACACTTCTCTCCTTCTAGAAAACCAACACTAATTACCCAATACTGAAGTAACTGCAGTTTATCTCCTAGCAAATGCTTGTGAGGATTCCCAAATCAGCAATTAGCATCTGTCCCATTGTGCTTCCCTGCCTAATATCTTATGCAAATTATACAATTTATAGCTTTAGATTTAATGTGCGGTTGCCTAACGCCGCAAGGCAAGAGGAGCCTGCTGATTCAGGAATGCATTGCTCAACTGCCTCACCCTTGTGAAGCAAGTGACAAACTCATTCCACAGATATCTCTACCAGGGATGAAATAGTTGCTCCTGCTGCGCCACGTCCACATGAACAGGTGCAGCCAGTTCACAGCTCCTCTCTCAGCATCCCAAAAAAGGCAGAATGATGCCAGCTTCGGCCCAGAAGTCACACAGCCAAAGCAACGTGCCTGCATCCATCTAAAACATACTGCTTTTTGTAAGGGAGCATAAACGTACTCAGGTCTGGCTGCTCTGACCCATGGACACTCTGACCCCAAGACTACTTAGCTTTTACACCAGCTCAGGTAAGTATTATGGGTCTCCCTCTGAGCTGGTTCTGCACTGACAGGCATCTATTAACAATTTCAGTGAGACTTCATTAAGCTCCCTGGCTTAAGTTGTAAGTAGCTGATGGTTTTTTCCTGAAGGACAATCAACATCAGAAAACACTGGTCTGGAAAGGTTACCTGCCCCAGTCTCATTACATTCTGGGAAGATCAAACGCTCCTAACACCAACATTGCCAGATGTTCGTCTATTTAACCTGTTTCTAAAACCTCTAGTACAGGAGGTTCCCATAATCACTCCAGTAGCCTATTCCATCACTGCAGTAGCCTTGTGACCAAATTTCTTATCATACCTACACCCTCCTCTCAGTATTCAAACAGCACGCTCACAGGCTTCCCCAGTGCTGACTAACCCTCTACAGTTCCCCTGGTGAAGCAGGGAAGTTTGGCTGGCATTTCAGAGATCAAGCAGTAAGCACATCTGTCATCAAGGCCCCGAATCTCAACAGCAGAAACCAAAAATGTCTGGATCCTGTCCCTGAGGCTCTATGTACTGCATTTCTTTGGAAACATGAGGTCATGAAAGTCAAGCTCGAGCATTAGAAGAGCATAAGCTATCCCTGAAAATATGGCTGAAACGAAACTGCGCTGGCACTATAGATCCTAAAATCTCAGAGCCGTATTACCCTACACCTCACAACGCTGCCTATAGAAACTGTATTACATACGAACCAGGGCTTCGCACAGGATGGGGCTTCTATCCAGTGTACCTACTGCTTATTTGGATGGGTATGTTGTAACACAGCAGCAGTTAAATAAGCTGGTGTCTTAGAGTAAGCTCTCAGTTTTAAGTGATGAAATTGCTTCAGTGAAGTTGAACTTTCCCACATGACCAAGCTCTTAGTGAGCCTTCAAAAACATTAATAAAATGCAAATCAGAAGGGAAAAAGCTCCTCATGAATGTTACTATCTTCTATCATCTTCACAGTATGTTTAGCATCTCTTGGTCAAAAGAAGGACCTCATTCAGAGTATTTTCATACCCTGTATCAGTAAAGACGCCTGGTGGTTAGAAGTCTGACAATTTAAGTCTCTGCAGGACAGATTTCACTGTTAGATGCTCCCTGGCAGTCAAACACCCGTATGGCGTCCTCAAGCCGATTCACAAGGAACTGGAAAACGAACACTCCTCTCGTGCAGGAATCCCAATACCGTGTCTAAAGTTACCACACTCAGTAACAGCTGAGCGCTCCCTTCCCGCCTTGCCCTGGCAGATGCTAAGGAAGCTGGCAGCTGAATGCCGGCAAGGGGAAAACCTCCAGCTATTCTGATCCCAAAACAGGCTCATTAGGGCAGCTGGGAGGGTGAGACCTGTGAAACACTATCTGTTCAGTCACCTTCGTATTTACATGGGAGATGAATTTTGCAACTGGTCAGTCTTCCTCATGATGTTCCCAGCCAGCAAGGGAGAAAACAACAAGTTTCAGAAGTGGAGAAATCCCTGTGTGTTAAGTAATGCCCTGTCCCAGACAACACACCAGCATGATCTGGAGGATGACCTCCTTCATCCTGTAATTAGAACAGGAGCTACCAGACGGTCATCAAGGGGGTTTAGTACCATTTAGTACTCTGCCATGCATTGCAAGTGTCTACCCTGTTGTCTACCCTGCTGTGCATTACAAGTGTCTACCATGGTTCTGTCCCCCATGTGCACTCCCTTGCCTCGCTCTACAGGGTCTTGTGTGGGGGCTTTAATACAGTGTGAGAGAGTCATCAAAGAAAAGCAGTCATAATCACATCATTCAGATGTATTTCTGTAAGAACAACAGCTTTACACATCAGGCTGTATTTGAAGTTCTCATTTAACATGTGGAGTGCTCATAATAATTAATATAAAATCCAAAGACTTTATTTACAAGGTGCAATGGCAAAGTTACCAAAATGATGCTACTTGTACCAACTTTAAAAGTTATGTAGAACTAGAAAAATGCTGTAAATAATCACTGTAGCTTTAGCTATTCTTGCTTGCCAGAACATGAGAAACAAACATGGGAATTATCAAACCAAATGAGACCACAGTTTGGCTGATACCATGTCATTTCCATTTCTGCTACTTGGCAGCAGATCTCAACCAGAGGAAAGGGAATATATATTGTTCTGCAACAAACCCTAAGTTATGGAGTTCAGAGTTCATAAATGGAGTTTCAGTCAGTACCATCTACCCCCAAGCAAAATGGTTTGTAAACCTTTTAAACCTAACTCTGAACCTTTGCTACCTTTTTCAGCCCAGATATGACCTTACTTGATATGTTATGGATCTGCAGAGATATTCAGTGGAACTCTGGAATGACAGGAAAGATAAAAAGGGGAACATTTCTTCATTTATATTTTGTTTGCTCAGGTTTTGTCCCACCTCTGCTAGCCCCAGGTTAGTCTTAATTTGCCTTTGTGTGGCCTTGGCACTGACCACGTCCCGTTTCTCCAGGATTCCTTTAATTTCTAATGCGTACGTTTAAATCCAGGAAAGCAGAACTGAAAGCAGTCTTTGGGGGAAAGAAATCTCTTTATTTCCATAACTGTATGTTCAGTATCTTCAATGCTATTTTTGGCCACCATAATCTTTTTGTTTGGTTCTCTTGGCATGTTCTCTTTTGACTACTGAGGCAGAGGGGACAGAAGTTTCCAGTGAGCAACCCACTGTGACGCTGAGGTCTTTCCTGAGCAGTGAGTCAATGCAGAAGTTAACAATCATGAGCTGTCCATATTAATTTTTATGGGCCCAAGAGACTGCAGTAAAATGGATCTATCATCATGCTGACTGTTGGCTGACTTTTGGTAGACCCATCTGATATTGCTGTCTCCCACTGCCTGGAAAAAAACTAAACAATTTGGACTTATCTGAAAAATTTGCCATCCTGTGTTCATCTGCCTTTTCCAAAGTTATTAATAAATGTCCTGGAACACCACTAGTATGGGATTCTTGACTTGCCACATTGAAAACAGTTTATTTATCTGGTTTTGGCCTGTTTCACACTTTCTAATGGTTCATTTTACTTAACATCTGCCCTCTGAAGAGTGAATTTATCTTTTTATTTTTGAAAGTCATTTCGATGTGCTGACTTGTGCCCCACAATCCAATCTCTAGCTGACAGCTTTGAAGAACTCTAACGGGCCAGAAGGCCTGAAGGCAATTGGAGCAGTGTGGCCATGCAGGGCAGTTTGGGAGACACAATTTCCACTATTCAGTCTATTTTAATCCATTTAACAAGCAGTATTTCACTCTCAGTGTGCAGAACTAAACAAGCTGCATGTTTTCCTACAAATGCCACGAGTTCTGCAACATGCTCCCCATACACCTTGCCCAGCAAACAGGGTAGGAAAGGATGCCACATGCATGTATCACTAACACAGTTTCTTCCCAGCCTAGCATTGTTCTGCTCTCATGAAGCTCAGCCACATCCTGCAGAATCGGTTTTGTTTCCCTTACACAAATGCAGTATAGTGACCTGAACTGGGATTACTGACCCTCCAGAGAGCTATCTCCATACCAGCCTACGCAGGCGTTTGGATTTCTCTATCTCCACCCCATGTGCAGCCCTTACACATCAGAAAGACACAAAAAATCAGCCCTTTCCAATCACTACTGTAAGAAGGGTACGCCTTCTTTAGCAGGAAGAAAAGCAAGATGCTAACGGTGTGGTGTATCAAATGACAACCACAAGTAAATGACCTTGTCTAGGAAGACTACCAGGCACCTGACCCTGCAGACTAGGTTCCACTCAATCATAAACTATATGAGAAACTCAGATCATCTCAAGTCCTCTTCATCAACCTTTCCACTTTCAGCCTCTTCTGCTCTAACTTCAGAAAGCCGCTTGGAAAATTAATGAGCCAGAACCAACTACTGACATCAAGGAACATAAAGGCACTCAAGCTTTCATGATTTTCCTTGCTGATACACTCGGATGGCCTAACAGCTGCAAAGATAACTGAAACAGGAGGTGATAGCGCTTTTAGACTGGATGTTCGTGTCCCTAGAAAAGGAAAGTATTCTCTTCATGGATCTCTCAGGACCTGACCTCATGCTACCCTGATAAAGCCTTAAGGTCCTCCTGGGCTCATGAGGAGAAACTAGAATCTAACCAAGGGTCTTGCATGTTGGCTAGATACTTGTCTGAGGAAATGTGAGGCATACTACTTTTCTCATCCATGCTAGACTACTGTAACACATCTTAAAACAAACTGCTTCTTCAGCTGCAGAAGTGACATGAACACATCACACCAGAACTGGAATAACATTCTACCAGCTGAGTCCTGGTTTCCAATTTAGATGAAAAGTCCTATTTTTCAAGACTTATTTCTTGACCTCTGAACTTATGACAATATGAGCAGAAACATCAGCCACTTTCTGCAAAAAAACATTCTCAGTTATGTTTTACATTAATATTGTGAGCAATTTATCTTTCATTGTCCCTTCCTTAGTTTTGCTAGAAGTAATATACTTGGGAAAACTATCTTCTGTTGTTGGATGCCAGCCAAGGAAATTTCTGCTCAAGATGATCAGAATAACTTGAAACACAACTGTGCTGGAATTTAAAACATCCGGTTTATTCAGTGAAGACTTCCTCATGACAAGAAGAATTCCTGCTCCTCCTTTCCTAATTTTAGAGACACAATAATCCTCAATAATTAATCCATGCTCCCAAACTTGAGATGTCTTAGGAATGCCCCATGACAACAGAGTGCCGTCACAGCTTATATCTTTACCCCATGAAAGCAGATTAGGTCATTCTTCAGATCCGCCCAACCCCAAACACAAAATTCACAGAAGCTCTTGCTTAAAATGCTACAAACCTTTCCACATTTTCATCTTTATTAAGCCAAAACTGTAGATACAAAACAGAGGTTTCCAAAATGGGTATGCAATAAATGGATAAAAGGTCCAGCCTCATTTCTTTTTAGATTTGCCTAAGCAAAGAGAAAAGGAGACAAACTGGGATGCAGATTCCATCTATCTGGCCACAAAAGCACACAAGATTTAAAGATTAAACCTCAGTGTGCCCAAAAGTAACATCCAAAGTAACAGACAGGCTTATTTTGAAAGCTCAGTGATTATAAAGACGGTGCTTGTTAGTTCAAGAAGTTCTGGCTGGCACACTGAGACAAAATGCTAAAAATATTTTCTATATTATTCTCTGGGCTTTGTGTCTCTTGGACTGCCAACAGCAGGTTGACCAACACCAAGCTGATGTATCTCTGCAGGCCAGAAGACTGCCAATCCTAGTTGACAGAAGTGGGACTGTGGCCACCATTTCCCCAGTGGTCCCCAGAACTCTGGTCCTTCCTCTACGCTGTGACAGAGCTCACAGCTCAAACTAATGAAAACCTGGGAAGGATGAGGAGAGGCAGGAAGGGAAAGGATATTCTCTATTTATGAAACGGCTAACTTTCAGCAGCCTTTCCTTAGAAAATCCTTTTAAACTACCTTAGCTAGAGCAAGTAATGTTACAAGAGAGGAAATTCCAGGTCCCTTTGGGGCTTCCTGCTTTCTTACCCTGTCATTTCTCTCTGGACACAATTAGTCCTTTGGAAGCAGTGGTCTACTTTAAATTTCAAAGCCAAGGATTGTTTATCATAACACCAACACGTCCCTTTGTCAATCCCCTCCTAGATGAATGAATGAGCTGTTATGAAAAAGGTGTCAGGTGACACCCCCTGGATCAGAAGTCCCAGAGGTTTTCTAATTTGACAGAGAAGGGCTGAGACCTACCAAGTGCTGTCAGCTGGGGTACAGAGGACCCCCACCTCCAATGCTGCAGTGAGTGAATGTGCTTTGGACAAAGTCCCACCAGTCACAGAGACTATTCCAATTTTGTCCCTCCACGCATGTACCCAAGTTTTCAGACAGAAATTAAAGTGCTGTGAGTGAACATGCAACACACTTGAAGCAAGGTAATGAGGCATCTATTGCATGTGTTCTTGGTGGAAAAAGAGCACAAAACTGACAAGGAAGTCTTTTGCATCCAAAAACTGGCAAGGTTATTTGCAGTAGCTAACATCTGCTCTCTAATTTAGACGCTCTAGCGATATGCCCATACAAAACAAGTGAGCCTCAGGTGGGTGATTTACAGCCTTTCTACTAAAAACAGATTTTTCCTTTCATTTTAAAAGGAGTTTCAAATACAAATAGGGGTGCCAGAAGTTGACCCGTGTGACTATTCTTCTCCCTCCCCTCTGACCAAACCTCCTATGAAAAGTAGGCCATGGAGAGCAGAGGCCACAGTTTCAAAAGGTGAATACTTAGAGCTATGTATATACAGCTATTTTGAGGTGCTTTTAACTGGGTGGCCTGATTTTGAGAAGTTTTGAGAATGTGCCATTGTAGCAATGTACACGGCCCATAACTTCAAAAAAAAAGCCATGATTACCTACTTTGGTATTGAATTGTAAATGCGCAGTTTTCTACTCAACAACAGACCTACAATTTCTCTTAAAACAGTACCTACACAGACTGCTTGGCATCAGAGACACACTGTATCAGAGTACCTGGATGTACATCTGGAAAAGGTTTCTGACCAGAAAAATGTGGCATCTAAGGGAAGAGACAGTCAGATGAGTGTCAAGAGAAGAAAGAGATTCACAAATGTGACATGTTGTGCCCAAAGCCATGCAATAAGTCAGAACCAGCGCCAAGCAAAAAATCCCTGAGTCCCAAATCAAATACCTGACCCGTTACATCATGCTGAGCCTCTCCCCTTGTCACAAAAGATACCTGCAGCTGTTCAAGGAGTAGTTCTAAGACAGAATCTGATTAAAAAAAACCCAAAACATGGAAGAAGGAAGGATGCTGTGATCTGTTCTGTAATATCAGAAACCAGAAAGGAGTGCACACAGCAGCAACAGCATCGCATCTAATGGCTAATAACCAGAGCAACTTTGATTACATGCTGGGATGAAAATATCACAGCTAAAAGGTGTTGAGTGTCCCAAGGGAACAGTTCTGTACTTCAAAAAAGACTGTTTGGAGAGAGATTCAGCAGCTGCATGAGCAGTGTGGCTCTGCAGAAGTGCCCTCGTTGAATGCAACACTGCAAAGCCTAGTTGCTATGGAAATTTTAGATTTGGACTTAAATTTAAGAATCTAAGAACAAGATTTTCAAATCATGGATAAAAGCCAGGTGGAAATGGTTAAAGAAATGAACTCCAGGGTCTGAAATATCTGAAGTTCAAACATTATTGAAGAAACCTGTAAGTCACTTGGGGCACCAAAGGAAGCTGAGTGGCAGATGGAAACACTAACTCTGTTGGGCACTGCATAGCATGTTTACCTCGATTTTGGTTTTAAAACCTTCAGTTTAGATTATTACTTGTAAAGTACATAGGGAATTTAAAAAGCTTTTAATTTTAAAATTTAAAAAGTAATATAAAAAGGTTAGTGCACAGTCACAGGGATTATCTATTACCACCTTAAGCATAATTTTAAAAGTCAGATCCTCAATTCTGAGGCTGCAGGATCACAGCTTTTCAACACAGCATAAGAGAATTTAATTATTTTTCATGAGGTTAAAGTTTAAAAAAGGAGCTCTAGCCTTTCAGTAACCTGCTAAAAGTGAAATTTCTGCTAAATAATGCTCCTAATCTTTGATCAAACATTACAGAACATGATCTAGAGCACATTTATATCAGAAGCAATTCTTCATGGGTAAGTAAACAAAGCAATACAGCTGCTCAGAGAACTCAACTGTTATACTAAAAATCTATTCAGTGATTTATTTCAAGCTAGATTTGCCAGCTATGCAGGACACGAGTTGGGAATGCAACCTTCATTTTTTTCAAATCTTTTTAAAAAGAGTCAGAAGCGAAGGTTTCAGAATGACTAGCTCTTTCAGAGCTGGCACTCAAAATAACAGAGAACAGGAAAAAGAGGAAGTCACAGCCCTGACCAGACTACTGCTTCCAAAAAAGAATCCATTAGAATCGATGTCAAAATATCTCTTAAAGATTTATTTATTCCACCCCCTGAAGAAAGTCACACTTCTTTTGAAGGGAGATACCTCTATCTATACTGAAGAAAATAACAGTCTTTGTAAGTCACCTCAGGAACTGCTAGTTGCAGCACACTCTGTTCAAAATGGATCCTGGAGCAGGGTGCCCAGAGAGGTCATGTGATCTCCATCTGTGGAGGTATACAAAACCCAACTGGACATGGTCCTGAGAACCCTGCTCTAGAGGATCTTACTTTCAGCGGCCAGTTGTATTTTAATCTCAAGAGGACTCTTCAGACCTCAATGATTCTGCAAATCTGTGAACCTCGCAGTTCTAGAAGAACTGAATTGTTACAGTGCCAGTCTGGGTCATGGAAAGTTCACATTCAACCCTGTGCTTTCCCCTCAGATTATATGTACAAGTCTTTTCTAGTAACTAGTTCTCCTCCTCCTCAGTTCCTTTAGTGTCCACAGACCAGTAGCAGCAAAGAGAAGCGTCTCTCCAATGTTCTCAGGAGGCTGGATGTAAGAAAGTCCCTCAGGCACCCAACTCAATGCAAAGCATGTGACAGGACTTTCAGAAAGCCTAACAATGTCCTTTTTCCCAGCTTTAGACAGTTCAAATAGGGATTCCCTTTATCAGGAAGTATAGATAATTCACTGTCAAAAGGAGAGGCAAGGCATTAAACTGGGCATTTGAAAGATAATTATGTTTAATATGAGGCTCTTTGTAGAATATGGGGCCCTACTGCTGCAGACTAGAGTGACCTCAGCAAGGTCTGCCATTTTCAAAGATGCGGGCAAGATTCAGCACTGTACTAAACTGAGTCAGCAGAGCATGTGGTCATCTCCTTGTAACACAACTGATGCAGATCTTAGTTCCACAGCTCTTGTAAGGTCTGCAGGGTTGAAAAGGAGAGTTAACTGAAAATCAGAAATAAAGACTATAGTTCATTTATAGTTACTTTAAAGCATAATTCATATAAAGGTAATGACCATCTGAATTCAAAACTGGTCTGTAAACAAACACTGAATATTCTTTTAAATTACTTTGAACAGCAGAAGATTTCTCCTGACCACATACTCAACCCTTCAGAGTTTACAGAATTCCTTTGGAAGAGAGAATTCTTTCCCTTGAACCTAAGCCTTCCCATGCATTTTGCATCCTGTGATACACCAGGCTCCCTAGTTACAGCTAGTAAGTAGGATATTCTTTTCTTCATAGTGACTTCCATTTTGAAATTCCAGAACAAAAAGGATGTGGCTGCTAAGACCTCGTGCCATTCACAGATGTAATACCTCTTGTTTGAGTTATCTAAGTACTCATGGCCTTGGGATACGACATGACAGCTGCAAAACAGAAACCATAATTTAGCAAGTGAAAACAAGAAGGGGAAAAAACCCACAACACTGTCTGAAAGGGATGCAACTTTTTCTCACTGCGGATCATTATGTGTGGGAATAGAGAGGCTGATCTACTTAGGCCAGAAGAGGTAGTCAGCCAATTACTCAGCTCTCCTGAGATTTCTCATGCTAAATACAATGCTGGTTCAAGGTCTCTGTCATGGTATTTCTGATTATGAGATAGAAATCAGATTAGATGGGGAAGGGGAAGGGAAATGCAGAGGGACAGATGAAATACTGCAGCGGACAGTGAGAACCCGTGAAGCTTCTCCTTACCTCATTCCTCAACTTAATAAACAGATTCTCTGTAAAGTGTCAGTTTGTTTTTTTTTTTCTTTTTCCTCCTTAAGTATTTATTCCTTTTCCTCATCAGTTTGACCAAAGGAGGCCAAAATATGCACAAGACAAACTACTTACAAAAATTGGACGGTCTCTTAAACATATTGTTCTCATAGAGATAAGAATAATAATACCGATAAAAAACTGAAGAAAAAAAAATCCTACTGAATCTCTCCACTGCTAGAAAAAAATCTCAACCTCTTCTTCAGAGCACAGATTTCCCTCACCACCTCTCTCCAACTCACAAATAGCAGTAACTACTCCAAAACAAAATCCTTTTAAATTAATTGAACATTTTCTCCTAAAAACATTCCAGAAGACAAGGGAGAGCACTGTGAACAAGGAGACTTATTTTCATACAGACTCATTGTCAATGTGGCCAGGCAGGCCAGGTGCAAACAGTATGTCTATAAATCCACAATTATAAAAATATAAATTGATGAGCTTCCTATCTGCCCATCGAGATAGTGGTAACACAATCACTTCAGTAATTCCAATAATGCCCAATTAGAACATAGTTCAGCAAGGCAACTCCCCTCAAGTATAGTCATCTAACATGGAATAGTTACTTCAAGAGCTACTCTAGATTTAAACTCAAAAGTCAATAAATGTTTCAACAATATGACAGCAACAGAAGTAGAAAGGGAATAGAAGACTAACTTAACCTGACAGTTGCAATGATTAAAATATGATACTAGAATTGCTCAAGTTGAAAAGATATGTTTTCTAAACATGAGAATACAGCTTAAACGATGCCAGCTGAAGGCAACACTCTATATCAGGTAACTAGCCTACTCCAGAAATGCCTTTACGTTCCTCCTAGCAATTAACAACTTGTGCAATAGGTTTCCAGTGCTTCTCAAATATCTTTTTACAATTTACAAATATCTATTTACAATTTAATTTATTTCAGTCTTTCCAAACCAAATTTTTCTTCCTCCAGAAATTTTTCCTGGATTCAGGCCTCAGGATTCTTAGGACAAGCTCTTAACTTTGTACAGGCATTTCAATTTACTAGCATGCACAAAAAGACAAAGCTTCCCAGAAGACTTCTGGAAGTGTTCACTGTAGTAATATGCTCTCCACTAAATCCACATCGCATTTTTAACTAGATGCAAATCTCCTCCGTGTGCGTGGAAAAAAAGAGCACGGGGTTTCAGAGGGCAATCCTGTGACACAGGAACACTTCAGCATTTGTGCTCCCATGGAGAGACAGAATGCAAGGTGCCCAAAATGACTACTTGAAACCTCACATCCAGCCTCCAGGAGCTAGCTGCTTCCTTCTCTAGTCACAATAAAAACCTTCAGGGAGAGCAAGTATTGGCCTACCTTGCATGTATGCCTCTATTTGACGAATTAGCTCGTAAGACTTGGATCGGTCCAGAAGTGTACGGATAGCCGGAAGAGGGTCCAGGATAATGGTTTCTGGATGAGCATCAATATACTCCTGCAATTAAAAAAAAAATTAAAAAAAAAAAAAAGACATCAGGTTGGCTGAAGAGTGTGCAAAAATAATGAGATGGGAAGAGAATAGATGGAAGAGAACAAACAGTGTTAAAAAAACTCAGTGACCAGCTTCTCTTCAAGGGGAGGCACATGGGCACTGGCAATGCAGGAAGTCACCACACGGTCTGGACAGTGAGGTTTAAAACAAAAAAATCTAACAGCTAACTGTTTTAGGATGGCAAATTTCTCCTGTGGACTCATCATCAGCGGTGAAACCTGCACTGCAACCACATCAACTCAGAAAGGAGCCAGTGGCAAAGTGCCACAGTAACAGCTGTGAGCTGGGCTGAGAAAAGCAATTAGGAGAAGAAAGATGACACACTGCTATCTTGGGGTCAGCCTTGCGTTGAATTACTGCACGTGAACATCACAACTGTCTGAACTAAGCTCAGAACTACATCTGTTTGGTTTTAATGTTGTTATTATCCCGGCCTTCTAGCTGGGCTGAAGGCAGTGTGAAGAGCTGGACGATAAGGGTTGGAATTTTTTTGGCAGAGCTGAGGAGATTGCCGCTTCACTGGGTCTTCGCTGAGTTTTGAAAGCATCTATCTTGCTTCTTCTCTAAGTTCACACTTCCAATTCCTGACTACAAGAACAAAGTAAAAGCTCATGTTCTCATGGATCTTCATTGTGGGAACTCAATTCCCTCGGGTCATGACTACACTACTGCATCTCTGGCCACCAACACAGGCAGAGCTGCCAGGTATTGCCCTTGCAAACCCAACAAAGCCTCCTTCTGTTTCTTAGGACAGAGTTGAGTTCCTTCATCACTACCCCAACCTGGACCCATAAAGTTAACAAGACAAGCAAGCATGCATCTTACCCCATCCAAAACCATAAAAACATTTCCAAGTTAGCATCTGCCTTTCTTTTACCCAACTTCACAGAAGTATTTTTATGTTTTCACTCGTTTCTTTAAATCCATTCATGCAAACACACAGTAAATGCTACTGCAAGTAATAGACTTCTGTGAAGTCCTACTTCTTCAAGTTGGTTACTTCGCAGAACAATACAGACTCCAAAGGATACTATTGCTCAGTCCCTGAGGTCATGACTGCACTACGCATCCTGGGCACAAATACAGACACAGCTACCGGGTGCTGCCCTTACAAAACCCAACAAAACTTCCTTCTGTATGATGAGGTGGCCCCAGGAAATGCCCTTTGCTAGATACTGAGCTAGAGACAGAAGAATGGCATCATCTGTTCCTAGCAAGTGATTTCGCCCAAGATAAGCAGACTTCCTCCCCCCACTCCTCCTAGCAGTGGCAAACTGTTGCCTTCTGCTGACTACATAGTATGAACTGAAAGGGGATTATTCTTTTGTGGCTAAGAAGATCCAGCACTGGGGTTTAATGGACCCACTGCATCACCCACAGCTCACAAGCAGTTTTCCTTCATGGGGCATGAGGCACCCTTCTGTGTCGGTATCTGTGTCTGACATACATCACCCCTGCAGAACACAGAGGGCATTCCCCAAAAACACATTCAACCTTGCTGCCACTTGGGAAAAGTATGTGTCAAAATGTGAAAATAGTGTAAAAATGTCTATACACACGTGCCCTTCTGTGCAGCAGCTAAAAGACACCTTGTGGAGCTGGGATGATCCAGTGATTAGGGCATTAGCTTGAACTTGCTGATCATGACACTCTATTCAAGAAGGTCAACATAACTAAAGCATAACAAGACAGCTTTTGTAGCTGATCTGTGCCTCATCTTAAGACAGGGAGCTACCAGCATGTATCTTCATGAGCATACTGTGAGGATGTGCACATTACAGCCAGACAACATCCTGGTGGGACAGTGGGCAGGCACACATGGTAACCAGCCTGAACAAGCCACAGCTCTGAACCATCACCTCAGCGCAGAGACCTGACAACAAACATCCTGTGGTGGTTCTGATGCATGTACTAGCTCTTCCTTTCACACTGTGGTGACCATCCCAACACAACTGGTCTCTGGCTCCACCTTGAACTCAAGCTCCCCACACTTCCATCCTGGCACAGCCCCAAGTGTAGATACTAATCCTTCCACTCACACATACATTTGTCCTGCCTCTGGCCTCCATCCCTTTCACTCCCCCCCAAGGAGGGAATGATTTTTCCTCTCCTGGCTCCTTGTGCCCCTTCCTGATGCTCAACTCACTACTGAGGACTATCCTATCCCACTTTCCTGGGCTAGGAGTGCTCCTCTTGTTATTCTGTCTCTCTGTTTCCTGAGGCAGTCCGGCTTTTTTAGGCTTTCTGTAAGGAAATTTACAGTGCTTCATTTATAATGATAATTGCTTGAAACCATATCAAAAGATCATCCAAGCAGTAAGCTTGACACAGCATAACAAAGTTTAACAGCTATGAAGGCATCATCTCAAGGCCATTCTGCACCAGGAAATATCAACTGAAATGAGCACCTTAGCCGACTTTCCAGTGACTGATTTCTCACCCTGTTGCCTTAAGGAGCCTCCAAAAGAGCTCTGTAAGGCAAACGTGAAATAACTGAGGAAGAAGGAGGAGGTGGGGGCTGTTTTCCAGGAGCCACTAACAAGCTACTCTCGTGCAAAGTGCACGAGTGGAGCAGAGTGGAAAGCGACAGCCCTTCATACACACACGCAAGAGTCCAAATGTGACTCTGCCTTATAAAACAAGGACATTTCTCAGCACCAAACCTGTTTCAAATACTATTCACCATCTTTTCTCCATTTCCAGGAATAGATACGGACAGCCAGAGGGAAGAGGAATCGCAAAATTCTGATGCCGTGAGCAGGGCAGCGAAGAAACTGCCTCATCTAAGCAAAGGAAAGGATTGGGACCTGAAGAGAGTGTCTCCTAGGACAGCCTACAGAGCTCTCGTTTTAACCGAATCCAGGAAGACCCTCCCCGCTCCGAAGCACTTTGAACTACTTTAAATATATAAATAATTTAGAAATCCAAACCTTTAAACCAATTCCCCACAAAAGGAAATTACAATAAGAAAACTCAATTTACTTGGCTTCACAGGAGCAATTATAGTAGCAATTATAGTGAAACCTTTCATAAATGTTGATTCTTTACTAGGAACCACTGGACACTCAGGCATCATGTTTTACTGAATACAACTGTGAAGATCACTTATGAGAGACTGGAAAACTCTTGATGTAGTCTACATAG
The DNA here is from genome assembly GCA_013399135.1 of Heliornis fulica. Taxonomy (NCBI): domain Eukaryota; kingdom Metazoa; phylum Chordata; class Aves; order Gruiformes; family Heliornithidae; genus Heliornis; species Heliornis fulica. Next base: position 279,601 of record VXBZ01009166.1, read on the forward strand.
CAGCACTCTTCCCATGTCACAGACGGCTCCACTACCAGAAACACAGATCTGGGTGAAGATGAAAGGTGTGTGTCTAAGTATTTTGATAGCAGATGAGCTACTACAGATACGAACTTGAAAACAGAGGAGCTGCAGAAGAATATCAACACCAAAGCCAAGAGTGAGATTTCAGTACAGCACAACCTTTCAACTCATTTGAATGTTATCATTCCCACAAAGCAACTCTGCACTCTCCTTTGGTGCATATACCAAAGACTAGTAGGTATTCAACAGCAGACTCCAACAACCCAGGCAACAATCTGGAGAATGTTTAGGCTCCTCAGCAATATTTTGAAAGGGCTCTGTCCTTGGGCTGTGGTTCAGCTTGACCCAGACAATGTCTGTGTTTCCCTCTTTTTAATCTTTGACATAATAAAAGCAAACAAGAAGAAACAAGGACTTTTAGCGGATCCTCCTTTGTTTGTATTCCAGGTTTGGTACTCAGTCATCCTGTGTACCAGCCCTGTTACTGGCAGAAGTAACTTGCAATCAAAGAAAGACCAAATATTTTATGTTCCCTTTAAAATACCTCTGGATATAACCCAAGAGATAAAAAAAATGTTCTTGAGAAGCCTGTGTATGGATGAGAATAGTTGTTTGTCATTTTACCCAAAAAGCTAGTCAACGATTTAAAAAAATATTCATATTAACAGAAAATTGATACCGTATCTCCTGCAAATATTAGGTCATTAGATTAGACAGACTCACTGACTTGTTGACTTGATTTTACTACTAAGTAATAAAACTTATATAATTCTTTGCTTAGTATTAAACAGAAGTTCCATACTCAAAAGAAATGTTAGCATGTGAAACAGTAACAGCATTTGGATTTGTGTTTCCCCATGTAGAGAAACATGAACACTTCCACAACACACTGACATTTTACAAGGGGACAAGAGATGTACAGATAGACACAAGCTTGTCTAAAGAGTCTGCATTAGATTCAGTCTTACAAGTTCCTTGTTCTTGTCTGGGGCTGTGACGGTCTCTTTTCACTGACACCTCCTTCCAAAAGGAAGGGTATAGACAAGCTGGGTGTTGAGCATTCATCTCAGAATTGTCTGTCTCTAAATCTAGAAGAGAT
>VXBZ01009166.1:280762-328991 GCA_013399135.1 Heliornis fulica
TCGGGGGGGGGGGATTCGGGGGGGGTGCAAGGGGAAGTGGGGACAGATCTTTTCTGTTAAATTTCTATACACTGTACATCTCAAAGCAACTTTCTGAGTACTTTGCTTCCCTGCTTTGCCTTCAGAAGTCCACCACTGCTTCATCTTGTAAATACCTGCCCACAGGATGCTAACCCACCAGTTAACGCTTGAACAATAAATTTATAGTTAATTTTGCAAGGTTATGAGGCACTTCTCACAAATGTAAACCAAAGTTATTTTTCAAATGAGAAAAACACGGGTATTGGTCTGTGATTTCAGGTGCAAACAGATCATTTCAACATTGTACCTCACTCTGTCCCCCGATAAGAAAAAAATTACTAAGATTTGATAGCTTGTTTTTTCACTTGCCTTTTCTCATAAAGCATATGAAAACAAATTGAAATGTGTAAGTATTTTCAGAGTACAAAGCTGAAAACCAGGACAGAATGGATTAGTATCTTTAAAACAAAAAAAGGCACACCTACTGGCATTATCTCCAGGAGCATCTACCCACCCTCTCACAGCTGAGACTTCTGAACAAAGCAAGCAATGCAGCAAAACAAGCACTGCTCCCCTTCCAGGCAAGAGCAAACCCCTAACTCCTTCCCTTCCAAAATATCTCTCTCACTTTCCTTCTTTCCTGCTGGTCCCAAACCTTTCTAAGGAAGCTTCTGAATGAAGAACAGAAGAGCCCTTATTGGACAGCTTCAGAGTGGGAAAGTCAACAATTGGTTTGGCACAGGGAAAAAACCTCTAAATTTCCACCAACAGCACAGCAGAAGGCTAGACACAAGGCTTACTCCTGATCTATCTTTCTAAGAAGTATTGCAAAGAGAACCTGTTCAGAAAAAGCACTGAATGACAAATTAATAGTCCTATCGATTTTCCATTGCTTGAAGAGTTGTTTTGAAAAGAACAGACCAGAAGCTCCAATGAATAAAGCTACTCCACTGGGAGAAGTCCTTTTTCTAATGGATAGGTTTTGACAATACCAAGAGATTCCAATTCCATACCCGCAGTCAGAGATGTGTGCACTACAGTAATGGGAACCCACATTGCAGTTCGACTACAGGATTGAGGACAAGCCACCCACTGGGCTATACTAAGCACTCTCTGTAAGAGATCATCAGGCATCACTGTGATGATTATAACTTGGTCCGTAAACCAGATGCCATCGCAGCTACTACAAATTCATACCAGAGCTCCACACAGAAACAAACAACCCCAAAGTCTTTACGACAGCCACTCTGAGTTGACGTAAAGGGCTTCTCATATTAATCTCAAAAGGGAGTTAATAACCTTTCTTTTAATTTACTGCTTTCAAAACAAAAACAGGATGGAAATGGGATGGTCTAGATCACATAACGAAACCGAGGTAAAGCACGTGCCTGAACCCACTTTCCAGGAGCCCCTTCTCATTCTTTAGGCATTACATTGCACTTATTTGCAGGAAGACAGAATCCTCAAAAAAGTACAGATAGATAACACAGTACTTACTGTATAACTAATGACAAGGAGAGAAGAACAAGTATCAAGTTCTCCTCTAACATTCTTGGCTTTTTTATTATTTTCCTTTGTGGTTAAACTTAATACTCCTAAAAATGAAGGCCTTGAAGGCACCAGCCAGCTGGATCCAAGCATTTCAGAAGAAGAATTAAGCAAGTTTCTTAGCATAGCCCTGCAACAGCCTTTCTAGAGTATGCCCGGGCAAAGCTTCCCCTCGTGAACGCAGCAATGCTAACGTGGAATTAGGCAGAGCCTTCAAAAGAGACTAAACATCAACAGGCACATGAAACGAAGATGAAAATGGGGAGGTGTCCTCAATGTACGAGCAGAATTCACCACCGTCCTCTGCACTGAAGACACTGGTATGTGACGATGCTGTGTCCACAGGGTGCTTTTCACCCAATTTACTTCCTTCTTATGCAGTTCAGACTGTTACAATAAGTTCAACTCTATTTACTAATCAAGTCAGGAGACAGGGAACTATTTCTTCTCCATCTGACTCGCTCAAAAACTTATCCACACTTCCACCTGTCTCTCCCACTTTAGCTTTAGAAAAATAAATATGGAGCACGAATTACTGTAGAGAGCGTCTTTCTCATGATAGATTTGCTTATAGATTAACAGACCTACTGACAATTAGAGTGGTGAATTACATGCAGCACATGCCCCAGGTGTGTGAACAATACCTTTGCTTCCTATAACACTTTTCAGCATTGTCAAAATCATTTTAGAAAGTTTCAACTTCCCATCAGCCTACTGCAAATTAGCTTCACAGGAACCACAGTTTTTCTTTTGCTTGGACACTGGTGGTTATAGGAAAATTATGAAGTCTGTCGTTGAGACCAGTTTATGAAAGGGTGGTGGTAAGGTGAGGCACAAAAGGTGTTTTAATTCTCTACAGCAACAAAATAACAGACAGAATTTCAGCCTTAATATTACCTAGTTTCTGTATTATTTCTGCCTCACACCATTGTAACCTATACGTGTTCCAGCCCAACTTATTTCCCTGCTTGTTCTGTTACTCTCAGAAGACAGCAGACAGGTGTGCAAAAACATCAAATGCAACTGACTGTGCTTGTGCTGTGCAGGTATTTAAATCCATTTATCACTATGCAAATCACACAGAAAGAATCTGACGTGTCATATCAAAGACCTCTTGTCAGTACTCCCCACAAGTCCCTGGGATTAATGGGTGTTCTCACCTCTCCACATCAGTTAGTGTGTCACAGGAAGCATATTCCCCAGTCCCCATCAATGACCCCATAGCTCACCCATTACTGTACATGTTGTGTAGGTTAAGGCCAGGCTGCCAACAAAAAAATCAGGCACAGGAGACAGGGCAGCTGATGTCAACACAGATGAACTTGGCAGCACATGAGAGAAGAGATGGGTCAGGAAACAGAGATCAGTAAGATTTGTTTGCCCTGAATCTTAGGGGAAGGTTTGGTACCAGTTTGCTTCAGAAGCCACTAAAAAGAAAGCCCTGCAATTTCCAAGGTTAACAAATATAGCAAGAGCTGGAGCACAGTCCTAACAAACAGCACAGCACAGGGATGCTATCACACAGCTTCCTTTAACAGGGCATCATCCTGTTAATGTGGGAAAGTTTAGTAAATTCACTGTAGGAGATGGACATTGCGTCTTGGAAAAGAGCAATTGTGGTGAAACAGAAGCCCAGGGCACTGTGATCGAGGGCACAACCTGTGGCAGGTGAGCCACAGAGGAACAAGAAGGAGGCATGCACCACAAGAGGTGGGAGCTGCCAGAGGGGTCCCAGCGCCACACACCACGGGACATTGGATTTGGGTACAGCTGTTTCTCAGCTGATTTGAAATGAGGCAGCTCAAGCAGGATTTGCAAGCACTAGCAAAGGCTATAATATTTTCCCGGTAAGAAGAGGTCTGCAGCCTTTTCTGGTAAGTGTACCTCTCAAAGCTTCCATCGGGAGTGCAAACTGCCAGAGCGCACAAGCCTCCTGGGAGTGTATCTGGTTTTCTCTTCAGTTTGACCGGTGACTTCATAACAGTCATCAGACTCTATTCCACCTGCCCAGCTTCCCCAGTCTCCTTATGGTTGAGGGCTCATGAAGTCCAAGAGCAAACAGCCACTGACATTTATCATTAAACCAAAGAGCCCTTTAGCTTCCACCCCAAATTCAGGCTTGGAGCTGAAGGAGAGCTCTCCTCTAACTGCGGTCAGCTCTTGAGGGCTGTGAGGACAGTGTGAAGAAACAGCACCCAGTGAGGAACTGGTAAAACTGAAGTACTAGAGAAAGAATAAACAGCATGACCAAAAAGTCCAGGTCATAAAATTGATGCTGTCATGCATGACAATAACAAACCAATTCAGTAAGCCTGACAGAAATGTACCATTTCTTCATGTTTTGCAAAGCTCTTGCCTGCTGTTCCTGCCCTTGCCTCTACGTACACTGGGGAAACAAAAAACCCAAAAGTGGAAATCTGAAACCTCTGCTGCAGGCAATTCTGTGCTGAAACTGAATTACATCCTACTTTCTGGGAAAAAGTCTAAGCTGTGCTATGTAAGTACAGGTAACTAAAGGTTAGAAAATGGAAACGCTGTCCCTACACACGTTTTTTTTTATTTTTATGCTGTATTAACTGCTATATGCAAGCTAACTATAATTTCTAAAAGTTTAAATCTGTAATTTCATTTCCAACAGTCTGTGTTAAAAAAAATGTTGCTGCATTTGATATTATCCTTTGGAAAAAAGAAATCCTCTGTGATCAGGATAAGTTTTAACTTACATAGCTCTCTTGAATTTGAGAATTTAGGAGAATTTTGGATGATAGTTTATAATTTTCATCAGCATTCAGCCTACTGATTGGAATTCTTTGGGAAAACATTTCTCTGTACCAATATGCCCTGAATATTTCTGACCTTCAAGGTAAACTTGAGGAGCAATAAAAAAGAACAACAAAAAAAGAACATTATTCTCAGCACTAGAGGACAGAACTACTCACAGTAACCTTGATGTTACAGAAATTATCATTCCAGGAACTGGGAAGACTAGACAGAACTGGGCCAAGTTAATTTAGTGGCTTCTGTTGTGGAGGGACTAATGTAAAGGACTCTGCAAACACCTGTTCCTCTTTGTGAACAGCACTTGTGCTCTTGGAATGACATCAGGGCATTTGGTGGGAAAACAGTTCCTTACCAGTACAACGTAAAACCAAAGGTGCAAGCCCATTTTAGACTGGCAAACCTGTGTTTTGCTGGGCTATCGGTGGTCAGGCAGCTGGGTGCCAGGCAGCTCTTTTAATCAAACTCTACCAACTGCACAGGAAACAGATTGTATTTGCTGCACTAACATCATCCTCCTGCATGAAATGCAGAAGGACTATGGAAAAAACACTTACCTGGAACCTGTGAACCAACTCCAGTGACTGGCTGTCATTCTGGTCCGCTTCAAGGATAACATCGGTCAGCTTATGTATGATCACATCCAAAGGGCCCTGATCTTCAATGGGTTTGGTGAGGTCAAGCTGAAGAAATCGGAGAGAAATCTTTTATTACTATATGGAGGATCTGAGGTCCTTGTCCCTGCTGCCACCCAAGGTGTTGCTGTCAAACAGAAGGCATTTGCTTTACAAGCTGCCTTTATTTTGGTATGTTACCCAAATCTCAGATTTCACTTAGTGTCAGAAAACTTTACTGAGACATTTATTTCTCAGCAGTGTAGATCTAATTCCACGAAAAAGAAGTGAAGTCACTGGCAAGCACCCTTCATCCAAACACCTTCCTGTGCTTCTCCACCCTGAGCCAACATTTCCCTCTTGAGCTCTCCTTCCCGGTACTTACACATACATGCAAAAGGAATGAACCAACAAAGATTAACACCACTAATAAAAAAACTGCCTTTGCCTTTTGCCCTTTGGGATTGCACAAAACAGCACCCAGGACAGTACAACAGGTAACCCAAAAGAAAGTGACTCAGGATTTCTGCAAATTCATCTGCTGCAGGAACAGCTATATACCTGCTAAGGAGGAGCACAGCGCCCAGAGCACTCCTGCTTACAGATCTGGGCAGTTAGCTGGAGAGAGATCTGGGGTGGGGTGTGCAGAAACTCTGCTCCACACAGCAAGGGAGGGCATCAAAGCGGTAGCAATGCATCACAGGGTTTCGTCCCCAGTACCAGGGCAGGGTTCAAGGAGCAGAAAAAGCATATGCACTAGTAAAGGATTAAGTAAGTTAGGCATCTCTTGAGGAAATCATAATGCAAAGAAGGCTCCTTGGCATGATGGGATGAATACAAGGGTACTAAGAGAACTAGCCAGTATCACTGTGAGGCCTTAGATTTATCAGAACGTAAAACTAAGAAGATTTCAACTTAACAAGGACAAAAATTGCACCACAAGGACAGTCTAATTGTAGCAGAGTCCTGCAGAGGCTGTAGGATCTCCAGCCTTCAAGGTTTTCACAACCTGACAGTACAAAGACCTAAGCAACTTAGTCTGAATTTAATGCTGAATCTGATTTTGATGTATTATGGATCGCCAGGTTCCCTACTAAACCTGATGATGCCATGAAGCTACTCACCAGATCTGAACATATGTACAGTATAAGTTCCAGGACTGGCTCATGTTTTAGCCAACACACCTGGCTGCCCAACATACAAAAGCTGCCACATTATCAAGAACTGCTCTTCAACCAGTAGCGAGATCTCCTGCATCAGTGGCAACTTAACCTTGTAAACCTCACACCAGGAACATCTTTGAAATGTTGCCACATGTTCCTACTAACAATTATGGGTTGAGGATCTAGTAATATCTTGGAAGTTCTTCCTTAGATTCTAATACAACTGGGAAACATGTTGTGCATCTCTCCTCTGAGGAGGCTAACAGAGGCAGTGTTCAGATGGTTATACAATGGTGGAGACAAGCAAGACAGCCTTGCTGTGAATGTTTGGTGACAAGTAAGCTGCGGCTGGGTGAGGGAGTCTGCAGACGGCCTGGCTCTCCTGGCACTTATATTTTTACTCCCACAAGTCCTGCATAGCACAAAGGCTACTAGCAACCGTAACTGTCCGTAAAATTAAGGCAAAACAAAGTGAACGGCAGCTTGGCTAAGGACATGGAAGGAGATTATCTACTTCTGCAACCGAGTTCCAGAAAATCAGTTAATATCCTGAAAAGAAATCTCAGATGATCACACTGCTTTTCCTGAGTTTTTTTTTCATCTGGCCATCACATCTGGAAGGAAACAGCAAAACAAAGCATCTGTTTAACTAGGTCAGAAAGTTCTCAGTTGCCAAGTTACAAAAATGTGAATTAATCCATTTTCAGGACTTCCAGGTTGAAAACCAGTGAGGAGCAAATAAGTATTTGAGACTGGTTACTCCTCTACATTCTTCCTGCGGTTGCAGCTCAATCTGCACAGAAACATTCAGATAACAAGAAAACAGTTCTCCCTTTCAGCCTTGACCCAAGAATAGAAATAAGCCTTCAAGGCATATCCAGGCATTTTCAGCACAGTGTTTTCCAGAATCGTAAGACATCTGGGCAAGATAACTTCCTCACAGCAGTTATGCCAGCGAAAAGCAACTGGCTTATTTTGAGAGTGGAACCAAAATGTACCTACTTTGCACATCAGAAAGTGTTAAAAAGGGTCCCCCATAGCAGTGTTCTGCTTCCCATTCACCAGGAAAGCGAATAACAGCTCTTCTGGTAAGAAGTTCAATGACCACTCCAACTGGCTCAACAAGGACAGCAGGTACATTGCAACCACATAAACCTTCACAATTTGATTCAGTATTTTGTGGACTGTAGGATCAAACAGTTTGCAAGAATAAGTTCTCTGTGTTCTAGGCCACGCTGCGGAAAGCAAATATCCCTGGGTGGTGTGGAATTTGGAAGAGATTCACCTTTTTATGTACTAAAGGGAGGTTGGGGAGGAGGGGAGCAGAAGAAAAAGAAGGGGAAAAAAAAGATTGGGGAGGGGAGGTGGGGAAGAGGTCTTTTCAAATGGAGTACCAGACCCAAGCAGAAGTAAGTGAAAGTAGAGTGCAAAATTTCCAATAGCCCTCTGCCGAGACAAACACTGATTCATTGTTTGTCATCAGCTGGAATTTGAGCCCTCCTACTTCCCTTCTCTTTCAGCATCTCTCTCTCCAAATGATCTTTGCATTTGACATGATCACCCAAAGGTTTGTTTTTGCACAGATCTAACACCATAGCAACAGAAGGGAGAGAAAAGATTTATCAGCACCAGCTTAAAAACCAGAGAGATATGGCTATGGTGCCTTTTCTTCTCTGAAGAAAAGTGCCCTTTTTTATATTAAAAAAGCAAAACGAAGCAAAACAAAACAACAGCAGATATTGGTTTCATGGAATTTTCACTTACCACCCAGCAAAACTCAGGTGAATGACATGGAAGGCAATGTCAAAGCTGACATAGAAAATGCCAAATCCAAGGCATATGCCTTGCCAGGTCTGACAAAGCCATATACGGAAGAAAACAACTGCCAGACAAACGCTCTTATCATCGCTGTCTGTAGCTAACCTGCTCACTTTCTAATAGAAATTCAGCTGGGAATTAAAAAAAAAATGCTCCAAGCTTAGAAATGTCAGTGTTCCCCCAAGACTTGCCAGAGCATCCACTGGAAAGCAAGTTACAGGCATACAGAGCTCCATCTCTGCCCTCCTCTACCTTTCCTCTGATCTCCAGAAACACACAGCCAGCACATTATCCAAATCATTACACAGGAAGGCAAAAACNNACATTTAACAAGAAAAGAAAAAAAAAAAAAAAAGTTTATTTCCATTAAGCATAATTTGTTTAAAGTTTTGGGGTTGTTTTTCTCCAGAGCACTGGCAATCCATCTCTATTGCAGGGGCAGGGTCAGTGCCTGGCAGCATGCCGTGGCTCTCTGCTGGTCCCAACTGCAATCCCACACGCATGCATTTCTGGAAGCCGCGTTTAAAAATAAAACTATGTCCAAGCAAAAAAAAAAAAAAAAAAAACCCAAAATTCTGGATTTGTTCCCCCAAACCCCCCCCCCCAAAAACCAACAAACAACTGCATATGTTGGATTTAGCAAAAAGAAACAATTATCTAAATAAAACAAAAAATGCAGAACTATTTTTAATCATTTGGTGTTTTCAGACCGTGATATAATCGACTGCAGTTCAGAATCTGGCTGAGCTGGATTTGCATTTTTTTAAAAGCTCTCTTCAGAAATAGTTTTTGGATTATCATTCACATGAAATGAAACCTTAATATCCACCTGTTTTGTTCTCTGAAGACAGATCTTACCACTGCTATATCCCAGAGGAATTTACAATATATCTCTCTACCTGTACTGATCCTCACTTTTAAAATAATTTCATTTAAAAAAAAAAAATTAAAGCAATAAAAAAGAATAGGGCTCACAAATCTCTTGTTTAAGCATTTTGTTCCCTGCCTCAAATCAGCTAACAAACTCCACTCACTTAGGATGGTGCGATAAGTTCTTGCCGTGCTTCAGTTTTTATATGATGTGCTGCTTTGGAGCAAAGACATAGGAGTGGGTGTCCCTCCACAGCAACCCGTCTTGCTGCAGGTGGAAAAAGCTCATGAAACTTTCATCACCCAAGGGAGGTGAATGAAGATAAGGAGAAAATCATCAGAGATGACAGGTTTGTTCAGAGCCCTTTCACTAGGCAGGTACAGCCAAATCATCAGATGTTATCATCTCAAGAGCTGAAAAGCTTAATAAAATGCCACAAAAGGGACAGAATCCACCCAACTTTCCAGCAGAGACCTGTCAGTGCTCTGCTACCTTCACCATCACAGTCCAAAATTCCCCTTGTGGTAATTTAAACATTTTCCTCCCTCTGAACTGACACACAACACCAGCCTGACCAGATGTCCCTGCTCCCCAGCTTCCGAGGCTCGATGTGGAATTTTCTACAGAAATCTGTTGTAGCCTGTTATTCAGACACTCAGCTAAGGCTGCACTGACCCCAAAACATGGGGTTTTACTTCAATCTTAATTTAGCTTCTTAAACTCCACTGCACACAGACCTTCAGGTTATTTGTCATTGTGTTTCCTATCCTGGTACTATTTTCCACCCTGTATCTTCATTGCATGCATTTATATCAAAAGGTTTGTAAAACAAAGCTTTTGAAATTTTCCCCTTCTTCCTCCAACCCCAGCCCCAGTGTTTGCTGTGCATCAATGCTGAGAAAATCATGATGAAAACATCTATGAGCTTTGGGATGGAAAGCCAAATTTTCCAGAAGCTGAACCCTGAAAGCTGATGTATTGGTGGATGCCATTCTCTCTTCAAAAAAGCTCAGATATGAAGGCTTCTAAAAATATCTTAAGCATTCTGGAGAGGGAAGGGAAGCAGCACACATCAACAGTGCCAGGTTCAACATTTCAACTTATTGCAAAACATAAAATACATGGGGTAGTCTAATTACAGGAGAGAAGGTGTTTAGATTTAAAAGAAGTGGGACAAAAATCAGGAAAATGTTTGTGCGTGTCCACAAACAGGAAAATGTTTGTGCGTCTCCATGTGACACTGATATACAGGTTGCAACAGTGACTGAACAGGCGTCTGCTGGCTCTTCTGGCAAATCAGAGGACCAAACAAGACCAGCATGTCCTCCTTTTCCAAACTAAATCCCACAGGGGCAGTTCAGTCCTGTCTCTCCCCCGGGATGATGCTTCCACAAGCCCTGCAGTCTGACAGGCATACACCAACACATCATGAGAAAGGGATAAGTTTTCTGGCAGATGAAACCCTGGTATTTTCACTGATATACAGGTTCTCCATAGCTCCTAAAATATCCATGTATTCAAACTAAATAAATATTAGAACATTTAGCTATTCCAGAAAGCTCCTCCTTATCTCTCTGGCCAAGTAAGAAAATCATCTCGACTTTTGTCCTGCTAGAGGTGCCAAAGGATACAGGGGAAGGAAACAAACCACTCTGGGTGGCAGAAACACCAGTTCTGTCCCACTGAAAAGGACAAACGTGGGGCAAGCCATCAAAGGCTGCAAAGAAAGAGAAAGAAGTTCACCGAGAGGCCCTATTTTCTCTCTCTGCACTCCACTTCCCAGCACCAAATTAACTCGCATGTCCTGTTGCAGCAGCAGTGGCAATCTGAGAACGGAAATCTGCTGCGGTGCGGAGACTTCCCCCCGCCCAGCTCTCCCCTCATGCTGACAAGAGCATCACAGCATCAGTAACAGCCATCACGTTGGAGGAGAACTCTCTTCCAAGCAGGAAGGAAACATAGCTTGAAAATACCCTACCTTTCTGCTAGTCTTCTCAGAACCAAGGAAATCAAAGACTGACTGGTGAACTTACCTTTCTACCACTGCAGGCTGCTATCTCTACAGGTTATCTTCTGCCACCTTAGTTTTAAGGGAACCACCAAAAGAAAGCCTGTCCCAGGCTGGGACACGTTGCGCAAAATCTGAGGTGCCAGCGACATCGCAAGCAGCAAGATATGACTAAAGGTGAGGAGCAGCAGAGCATAAGCTATGAAGCCTTGCTGAGTTCCCACTTTCTCAGATACTGAAACTTTAACACCAGAGATGAAGATTCTGGGTTTAACAGATGGTTTCTTCTCGTTTTCTTGTGCCAGTAGGAGAGCGGATTACTTTGCGTCCTGTTGGGCGCAAGTTGCCGGTGAGTGTGTGAGCACTTTGCACATTTTCAAGAGTCACAGGCTGCCACTCCCTGGAAGCTAGCTATGATCTCCAAAATGTCTGGGAAGTTCTCACTTCTCGCTATTCTCTAGATAAAATGAGGAAAAAGGAATCTCATAGCTTTTTTCACACTACATGTATAACATACATTGGCACCATTCATGGATCACCTGCCCAACCACTGGTAAAAAAATGCCCGTGTGCATTTGAGGATTGCCCTGCAGTGCCGCAAGCGCTCAGGACCTAGTGAGCATCGCTTCCCCGCTGCTTCCTCGGCACCCTCCCACGGAAGCACACAGCGAGCCAGCACTGCTGTCGCCTGGGCTGTAACGGTGACAGACAGTGAATTGCGACTCCTCCTCAGCATGCAAAACAACATGGGACAAGTCACTGCATCTCAGTTACCTCTCGCACTACCCTCCTCTCCTCCCTCCTCTGACCCTGGCACCTAAACTTCCCCTGAGCATCACCCTCCTGTTAGCAACAAGCTTCCCCTCTCTGCTTTAAAAGCAAAGCAAGGAATCCCACCCACCTCTGAGCTATGGCTAATCATTTGCTTTTCAGTACTGATTTTTTTAATCCAGGACTGGAACTCTGTTAGTATATTGTTTCGACTTACATCAAATTACAGGGAAAAAAAAAAAAAAAAGCCCTATAACTTGGCTTTGCTTATCTCCTCCTCTCCGGCAGCAGCAAAAAGTTCTTTCCAGTACTTGCAAAGATGCAGGAATGGTTGTTTCTCAGCACGACATTAAAGTGTGAGCTCATGTCCCATTAGGGCTGGACTGCTGTGAGCAGGTTTTGGTAGGCAAGTGGTGGTGCAGTTCAGTCCCGCTCAGGGATGGACTGAAAGGCAACTGCTGACTTTCCCAACACTGCAGGAGGAATAATCGATATTACTCAAATCCAAAAAAGCCTCTTGCCAAGGGTGTCTCCTGAGGTCACCAACCCTCCCTGGATTAGAAAGGGCAGCAGAACAAATCCAGAGATTAGCAGAGGAGAAAAGTTGAACAGAAAATGTGACATGAGAGGATTAGTGCTCCAAAGAAGGAAAGGAAGTTACAGAAAAACAAGAACTCACGAAAATGAGCAGTCGGTGTAACCTGCTGCTGAGACTGCCTTGCTTTATCGTCTACAACCATCAAAAAGATAGGGTTCACATACATTAGATTTAAAGGCTATATAGGTCATCCCAGTACTGGAAGGTATGGGAAAATCACAACGTGGTTCACAAAATTTCCGTCTCATTTCTTGAGCTTAAAGCTTTGGAATGGGCAGGTTGGCTCCAGAAAGAGTAGAAAGCCTTCACGGGGTTTTAAGTTTCTTTGAGAGAACTGGGTCAGCTCTAGCCCAGTTACTGAACTGACAGCTTGATCCATCCTGCAGAAGAGCAGGCATTAATGGAGAAGTGGAACGGAAGCCATCCATGGAGATGGATCCACTCCAAATATTCCAGAATGCAGAAATGCTGCAGCATTTCAGCCAGTAAAGCCTGGGTGAGCAAAGTTTTGGGTGTGGGTATGGGTGTGTGTGGCGAAATGGCTGCACTTTGCTTCTTAGGAGCTTTCAGAGCTTGATTATAACATCATGTAAACACCCAAAATATGAAGATTTGTGAGCACCTTTTTTAAGAATTACTGGATACACCACAAGTTAAGATGGTGTGAGCAGGGCTGCCCTTCCCAAGAGATAGCCAATGTCTCTGCTGTAATTCTTCCTTCAACAAAGCTTCCAGTTGGTGAGCACAAAGGTACAGCCGAGCTGTTCTTCAATTAGCTACTAGTCTCAGGAGAAATGGATTTCTAAGTGCATTTCCCTTTCGCAGAAGAATTTGGGTGGTGCTGAGCTGTAAGTAAACACAGGTAGCACATAAAGTACATTTAAACTAGTCTGCTCATCACTTGGATAAATGTTTATGGTCTTTATTGTGTATTAGGGAGTTTAAATACATGTGGAGAGAGCAATGCCTGTCAGGGCATAAAGTTTTTATGCTCTTTAATTGCACCCTGCCTAACCTAATTAGGATCCCTTCTGAAAAATCAAACAAAATTGAAACATACTTCTTTTCACAAAAGATCCTCCTTCATCCAAGCATAGTCTCACAGCACTGCTCACAGACATTGTGCATCTGGTAATGTTTGTGCAACTGTAGAGGGTACAGGAGGAGGAGGAGGAAGGAGAAATACACTGGACTACAACAAGGAAGAAACACAAAAGATTTAGAAGACTGAGTCAGCCTAAGGGGGAAATAAAAATGAGTAAGGCTGTTTTTAAATAGAGAGAAGGCCACACTTAGGCTGATCCGTATCATATCCCTATGTTGCATGAGCAGAAATCAGAGCAGAGACCATGAAGAGATTGAAGAGATTGTGGCATTCCCTTCCATCCTGTTCCAGCAAGCATTACGTATGGGAGAATGAAGTTGCCTTTCAATTACAAAGCATTACTTCAGCTTGAAACCCCTGCTCACAGTGAGAGAAAACGATGAAACTGTTCCTTCTAACGAAGGAATTTAAAGGCCCTTGAAATGGCCTGAAATGAACATGGCCGCAAAGATGGAATAATTATCCCATGATTTCTCAAGCTGAGGAAGAAGGGAGATCACAACCACCGTGCACTGCCCGCTCAGGCGCTGCACTGTTGGATGGAATTGGAGAAAGTAGTAGAAAATGAAGCCAGGAGAAGGTGGCAGGGGTTTAAAACTAGATGCTCTCTAAGGTCCCTCCCAACCCAAACCATTCTGTGATTCCAAGAGGAAGAGGAGCATAATGGGTCTGACACTGCTTCAGACAGCACTCTGGCCTACAGAAGGTGACTGCAAATGTGATGGCAAACATTGTTTTTCAGCAACTGCAAGGTATCTTTGTTTTTTACTTTCCACCATGTCTGACAACATCTTCACAAGTGCTCCATGGCTCAACCATACATCAGAGATGTGTCTCTTCCCACCCAGGTAAACTGTCTTCTGACACAGCATCTGCCCAAAACAGACAGAAAACACTGATGCAGGCAGAACATTTTAGGTGAAATTCAGTAATTAAAAAGTCTTGCTTCTGCTGTGCTAGGGAGGTCTGATGATCCCACAGTACTTTTGGACACAGAATCACAAAAATCACTTGGGTTGGAAGAGACGCTTAAGATCAGAGTCCAACAACAGCCTAATCCCGCCTAGTCCACCTCTAGATCCTGTCCTTCAGCACATCATCTATTCACATTTTAAATACCTCCAAGGATGGTGACTCCACCACTTCCCTGGGCAGCCTGTCCCAACGCCTAACAACATCAGCAGACAGAAATGAGAATGAAAACAAAAAACTCTATCATTAGGGGACATTAGCTTCTTAAACTAGGGAGAACAAATGGCTTGGACTGGGGTTATGGCCCAGCTATTCTGAAGCAGGAAAAATAACGTAAACATTAGTAAAAGAAGGAATACTACATCTAGCTGGGTTAGTTTAAATTACAGGATAAAATGGTGTACAGCTCAAGCATTTTTATTTTATGATCTCAGGATGACAAATTGATAAATTAAAGGAAGCAATGAGTAAAGACTGCTGAGCTGCAAAAAGCTCAAGGATTTGATCATAAAGGACACTTGGCATTTCTTGCAGGCATGCCAGATACTGAAATGTATTTCAGGAATACATAAAAAGCAAGAAAAAATCTGGAACTCTGTGCAGCAAGTGAAGTTGTAATGTTAAAGATAATATTGGAATGCCTCAGGCTTTATGCAGATATTTGGCCTCAGCTTTCAGTAAGAATAAAGATGCTGACTGTGGGAGCAAGGCAAGTTGGTAAACAAAGGTGGGTACAGATATATCAATGGGTACCAGCAGTCAAAGCCTGAACTCAGAGGGAGATTCACTTCTCGCTTTAAGGAGTTGATAACTCCACAGTAATTTCAGGCTTCTCCTTGCAGTTAGATGGAAACGAATAAAATACCTTGATGTTTTACAGTCATGGAGGCTGCTTTACACTCGTATTTGAGGATATGAGGAATCACCCCTGAAATACGCCTGATCAGGGGGAGGCTAGTGGATTGTCACAGATGTCAGACAACTATGAAGAGTTTAATGTGTTGAGATGACATGAAGCTGCCTCTCTCCCATTACTGCATACTTAAAATAAGTTCCCCCACCCCCAAAAAAAAAAAAAAAAACAAACCCCAAACCCTCTAGAAAACAAAAAACAGTTAACCAAAACAGCTTGAAAAAGATGTGGCTGAGGGAAGACCTCATCACAATCTATAGCTTCCTGAAGAGAAGGAGCAAAGGGGCAGATGCCCATCTCTTCTCTTTGTCAATCAGTGATAGAACCCAAGAGAACAGTATGAAGCTGAGACAGGGGAGGTTAAGTTGGATGTTAGGAAGAGGTTCTTTACTGAGAGCGTGGTTGGGCACTGGAACAGGCTCCCCAGGGAAGTGGTCACAGCACCCAGCTTGACTGAGCTCAGGAAGTGTCTGGATGATGCAGTCAGTGACATGCTCTGACTTGACTGGCCCTGTGTGGAGCCAGGAGTTGGACCTGATGACCCTTATGGGTCCCTTCCAACTCAGGAGATTCTATGAGTCTATGAAAACATGGCATAGGAAATCACAGAATGGTGATACAAGAGTTCTGAATAACAGTGTCTGTTACGGAGTGCTTCCCAAGGATCAAAAACCTCCAATTATATTATGGAAAGAGTAGGAGGGGGAGGAAAATGACAGCTACTGACTGTTCATCTGACCTAATACCCTGTTAGCATTTCAGCACATTGAAAGATACTGAAAAATAATCAGATCTCCAGAGAATTAAAAAAAAAAATAAATCGTAAAACATGACATGAATCTACCAAAGATGGATTGATGGATCCCCATCTAACTGGCTGTACAACCACTGATTCTCTAGACAAAATGCAGCAAAGCTATTTTCCTAGACTTCAGTAAATCCTGCAGCCAGGCAAACTGGAGAAAAACAAGGACCAGCAGAAGAACAGGAAGGTGAATGAAGAGCTAAATACAAGAGACTACAGTGGTTTGCATGCTGAAAGCAGCAGTGGGAAACCAGTGAGGGTGTGCCACTGGCATTCCTCGGGCACTAGTCTTGTGACAGTTTTATTTAATATCTTCATTAGTGGCTTTAGCACAGTAAGTAGATTTCTAATAGAGCTTAATAATTGCACAGAAGCGTAATGGACACCACCACCCAGACAGAAGTACTGCGCAGAAGCTAGTAGAAGTAGGACAATGTGACTAAATACAAAATGAAAGGCTACGTGTAGTTGCACTCACGAGGAAAAAGAATTTACCCTGTGCTCAGGGATAGATACGAGTATGGTTGCTGAGGTAAGTCTCTGAAAAAGCTAAACTCATTTTCACCAGGATGAAGGTATTTTGTGTGAGATCTTTTAGAGAACGCAGTACTGACACCCCTCACAGAACAGCTGCACTCAGTTTAGGGCATCTGCATCTGGAAATATAAACTCAAAATTAAAACAAATGCTTAAGAATTCAACCAAGCTTTACAAATTCCAGGCTCAAGAGCCTATAAAAGTCTTTAAAAACTGCAAGGAGGAGCCTTTTGTCTACTGCAGATTCTTAATGATAATCGCTTTGTAGCAGGAAAAAGCTTGCTATAATTGTACATACTGCTGCTGCACCTGAGTTCTGCTTTGCTTTACATGGTAAATGTCCGTTCTGGGCTGTGCAGGAAGAAGAGAAATCTGCTACCAAGGAATATGAATGGTCCAGGTATTCCCTAAAAATTCTTTCAGGCGCAAAAGAACTAGGAGGTGCAGCAATGGAAATCAAATAGAAAATCCCCATGTTTCAAATTATTCAAACTCACATTTCACTTCTATCACAAAGAGAACACTAAGTGAGCAGCACATAGGCAGGATTAAAACCAGCATCAACAACATCACTTAGTAAGAAGCAGGCAAAGAAGCACGCTGTCGCGGAGCTGTAAATCAAGTCTGGCATGCTCCTTAACTCCAGACTCTCCCCACCCACCCTGACTGACAAGCCTTCCTCACCGGATGGAGGAGGAAGCAGTAGCTCCTTCCTTGGCAAGGCACCTGGGGCTCACCGGACTTTGGCAAGAATCCTGCAGATACCTCGTCTCACTAAGATGGCTGCACTGACTTAAAGGAACATCGTTGACACAAAATTAGGTCAGAACTTTATTTTAATTGGTTAATAATAGTCTCAGGTGCTATCTCTCAAGCCCCCTGACTGTTGGGGCTTTAAAATGACATTATCCCCACACCCCCACCCCCTAATTCATTTTCTTTTCTCTTTCACTGCTTGAAAGGCTCAAGAGAACAAGAAAATGACTTCCTATGTAGTGAAGAGGGTGAATGCAGCGGTAATTAAATGAGCTAGAAAAAGAACAGCTAGAATTGTAGTTCTTATTTCTCACTCAAGTCTGTTTACCAGAATCTCAAGCATTCCTGTCACAGTAACAGGTAAAACACCCTCAGAAAATGGGATCTATAAATTGTTGGTATGCCTCCCACGGACACCAAATCCACTCCTTAGCATTCATACTAATTGTAACAGGCAAAGATGGAAAGAGAAAATAGCTTAACTATAAGAACATAGCTAGAGTGTGAAAAACCTGTATGTGCAGCTTAAAAATCATGACAGAGAAAACCAGATAAAGTCCTAGGAAGTCTCATGCAATAGCCTAGTTTTCAAAGCATGTCTGTGTGCAGTCTCTCCCTGAGCTCTGATATTGAGTCACTTGTCCTGACCATCACTCAGCTGTCTGTCAAGATACTTTAGCAACTTCTTACCTCCCTCATTCAGGACAAATCTCCATTTCCAAATGAAAAAGCCTTTCCTTACTAAAGCAAAATAAGTGAAAAACTTTCCAGTTTAATTTACGGCAACAGTCACGTAAGAATCAGCTTCAGAAAACTTCAGGGAAAGCTTCTATTTAATGAGGATTTTAATGCTGGAAAAAAAGAAAAAAGAAAAAAAGAAAAAAAAGTGTTTGCTGCCTTTGCATCCCTCGATATACTGTACCTGCTCAATCCACTAGCACAAAACAGCACACTTAAAAATGTCAAGTACTGGCAAAAAAGAGTTCCTGCAAGTGAAGTTTACCCTGTGCATCGCAGTGGTATAAAAAAGCTAACTGTTTCCCAGCAGGAGCTGGAAAGGCAATTTCCAAAGGCCGTATGTGCTGTGATGTGAGCATGGTGCCTGTTCGGCCAGGGACTCTCACCAGAAGGCAGTCAATCCAGAGCTGTCCAATTCCTGATTCTCACTTTGCCGGAGAGATTAAAAAGACTTTTTAATCCACTGCTTTGCCTCTCTCTACAAGCCCCCTTTATTTCCCTCCATCCATCTTGGGCAGCGGATTCCTGCCGAACAGGCATCTCGCTCCCTTTCAGCCAGGTCGCGTGGCCACGACTCCCCGCCGGCAGCTAGCAGGGCCATCCCTCGCGCTGCTTACAGACAGGAAAGACCGAGGTGTGCGACCTAGCTGGCCCCTATTAAAGATAATGTTATCACTACACCAATTGTTCCTGTCTACATCTGCTGGTGGGAGGAAATAATCAACTTGTCTGAGCTGGAACAGGGGATGTTGGAGAGCTACGACTCAGAAAGCTGCTTGTATCAGGAAACTTTTGCCATAAATTGTATTAATAAAGGATTTTTTTTCCATAGCTGTGCTAAGAAATGGCAACTTGCCGTTACTTCTCACTATTTCTTCTATTCGCATGGAAGCAAGAGGCCAGGTGTGGGGAAGGCTGTGTGAGGAGAGGCAGAGGCCTACACGTAAACCCAGAGGTGTCCTGTAGAAAACTGCAGCCATACACCACGTCTAACATGGACAACATCTATGTAAACACAACTGCTAGCAAACAGGAGGCGCTGCAGGAGCTACATGCATGTCCAGAAGCACTGAATCTAAGCCAAGTCCTCAGAAAAACACAGTGGAGGCCTCCACATGTGATTCTGTGATAGCAGCTTCCTACTGACCCACTGTAGGGCCAGCCTGGCCATGGTCACAGGCGCCGGAAGTATCCTTTGGAGCTGATCTTAAAGGATTTTTTATTCTACACAGAAGCATAGTTTCAGGGGGAAAATACTATGGTTATAACTGATCAAACTGCAATGTTTTAACTGAAACACAGTAAGATATACTCCAAGGCATCATACTCCCCTTCAGAAGGCTGGTCTTCTGTCCCATTACTACCAAGCATTACCTCTATTACTTTAGAGACTGGCTTCCTCTAAGCTGCAAAACCTGCATTCATAGGTCTGTGCTCTCACATCAGGAAGTTCATCATCCAGGAGGTCATTTAAGCCCTTCCCAGTTATTTCCTCCACCATGAATTTTAAACATTAGCACATTTTACTTGGTGTTTGAATACTGGATCAGGACATCAAATAGATGCTTATGAAACTACAGCAGCCATGAGCCTTACAAGAACAGCAGTGACACCCAGGCTCCAATTATGCCTCAACCTTTTGAGATTTTCAGGGCTCTGTGCCATCATCTGAACTCAAGCATCCTGTAGGTTGTTACAGTGTGTTCAAAACATCTCTCAACACCAGTTACTTTCTAACTGTAATAGCCAAGTGGTCTACACAATAAGCTGTTTCACTTACTGACAACTTTACTGTTCTCTCCTATGAGAAACAAGTCCCTTGTGGGACTACACAACTCAGAAGTGAAATATTTTGTAATGGAAGTTCTCAAAGACAAGGAGAGAATCCCATCCTGCAGTCCCCACACTCTGACCAGCTTCCAAGAATGCTGAAGGTTTTGGAGCAGCTCTCCTGTGATAAAGCTTCACACTGGTAAGTGCAGCTACCAAATATTCCTTCTTCAGCAAGACTGGGAACTGACCTCTGAAAAAGCAGACTGTTTCAGACAGGGAATGGCTGTACTGGGTTTGGTAGGGATTGAGTTATTCACAGCTGCCTGTATGGCACCATGTTTTAATCTGGTCACAAAACCAGCGTTGCTAATGCACCCATGTTACAGTTCTTGCTGGTCAATATTCACATGGTGCCCAGGCCTTCTCTGCTTCTGGGGCTGCCCCACAGCCAGGGGCTGGGGTGGGCGAGAAGCTGTGAGGAGACGCAGCTGGGATGGCTGAGTCCACCTGAGCGAGGGAGAGACTGGCCAGGAGCTTAGCTGCCAGCTGGAGTCAATCCATAGTACTGGTCTACAGACCGTCTTCCAAATTTGAGCTCAAGCTGCTGCTAAACACAGAGCTAAAGTTATGGTATAAGGTTAAAACTAGAAGTGAAAAGTAAGTTTTGAAACATTTGGCTGGTATGCACCAGGTATTTCTGCTGTTCAGGTAAATGTCAAAGCTCTCTTTGGAAGTTTCCTTCCCATCTCTACACAACCAGAAGCAGACATTCTTCTAACGTGGAAAGACACGGAGACAGCAAACTTATAACCACATTTAGCACATTTATGGCAATGTGACATTTTCAGTTGTGCAATTTAAAAGGCAGAAGCTCATTTCAATATCGATGGAACTTGAGTTTTGTCATTCCATTTTTTTCCAGTTATTTCAGCTGTTCAAAGCTTTGAGAAATATTTAAAATATGCTGACCAAATTTGCCCTTTCCAACACCAGCATAGAAACAATTTCTGTAATTTATGGCTAGTAAGATGGCCTAGAAACACTCTCAGTTTCCTAAGAAAATGAGTGGACTATCTGCTGATCACACCCTTAGCTAGGCCATGTCATTACTTGTGGCTGTGAGTGCTAAATGAGGCCTGGCTAGAAAAGAGAGGAGCTCTCTTGCCTTGAGCAAGAGCCACTTGTGCAAACCCTTCACCCACACGGTTGGTGTCACTGCTCTGGTAGCACAGGCTCCTCAAGGAAAAGGGTTAACAAAAGCTGGGGGAGGGTGGAGGTCACCAACCTTCAGCAGCCAGCGGAAGAGTCCTGTGATGTTACCTGCTGCTCAAAGCAGGAACAGAGGAACCATGGCTGAAGCCTTGTTTGCATCATCAAAGGAAGTGAGTGTTGCAGACTTGGGTTAAGTGTGGACAGAAAAAACCAGAGAAGTCATTTGATTTTGATGAGTGTGTTTGCTCTGAAACAAACGCTGAAAGGTGTATATAAAGCGTAGCTGAGCTGCTTATTCACATTCTCTTAAGTGAAATTTGAGTGCAACGATTTGCTCAAAATTGGTAAAATTTCTGTTCTGAAGCAGAAAGCTTAACTAAAGACAAAAAAAATCTTGGTAATTTGTATAAAACCCTAGGTATTCTCCTAACAATTATTATAAAATCTCATACCCAAGGCAGAAAAAATAGCCCAAAGTGCGTTATTTTCAGGTTACCAAAGAGCCCATCAGGCTGGGCTGTTTCTCTTTAGTAACTCCAGGTCTGTCAACAAAATATCAACAGGGAAGAGAGGGGAGGTGGAGAAGGAAGGGCTCAAAATAAACCAGTGTTATTCAAACACTGCTAGATCCTAAATAAAACACAACAATACCGACCAAATGGAGACACTGAAGACCTGGCGTGGCTCCAGAACACAATAACTATTTGTCTTCTTTGCCAGAGGCAAGCAGCAGCTGGGGATGCCACTGGGAGGGATAAAATAGCACCACGCTACAGCTGGACGATTACTCCTAGGAGTAATGTAATACATAAGAATGAAAGATGACAAGTTAGATTAATGCCCTTTGATAACCTTTTTCAGAAAGGACTAAGTGTTCTTTAGGAGAAGTGGGAAAAATAAGGAAGTAAAAAAATGCCATCATAGTTTTGGCAAATTCCCTTAAGAGTGAAAATCGATCTACATGCAAACAGCTTCATCTGAATCGGCCTGAAATTCTGCACAGAAACACTGTAGGGCAGATCTCTGAACAAGGCAGATGCCCAAATGATAGCTTGTGGAAACAGGATTTCCCAAAGAGTAAATGGGAGCCCTTTGAAACACTCCACAGAGTTTTCAGGATGCTTATACACACCGCAATAGGAACCTCAGAGTGGCATAAAAACTTCTTGAGCACTTCCTAACACAGCAGAGGAAAAGCAGAAAGCCAGCAAGTGCTTAGTTGGTATTTATTAATTAATAACAACTGCTTTAAAATTAATGTTGTAATACTACCTGTAAACCTGCTCCACAGCAAAACTAACCTTTTGGGGAAAGGTGTAAGGCTGCAATCAAAATATAAAATTCTTCACAATGTACTCTGTAAAACAACAAACATTGTCACATTTCCTAACCGGGATCACTTGCCACGTGGATGCATCTTTAAGAATACACTAAATAAAAGCATAAGGGGAGGTGCCTCAGAAATACACCCTTGTGGTAACAGAATCTGACCAGCAATACAGGAAGCTTTTCTACTGTGGGGTGTAGGAGCTAAACTGGGAGAGACTTCTCAAGCACAACCAGAGCGGAAGGGAGGAAAAGGAGAACAAACGTCTGTGGTATGACATAAAGCTTTACATTAAGTAAATTATACCCCTTTCTAAAACACCATTAAGCCAATATACGATAACCCTGCTAATGACATGGAATGGAAACAATTTCTTTTCTGCACCTTTCAAGGCTGCCAGGAAAAAGAGCACAACACTGGAAGGAACGTGGTGACCAGCAACAAAAAATAAAACAAAACAAAACCCACAAAAAACAAACCAGGCAAAAAGGGCTTGATTTCCACCAAGAAGGTTGAACGTAGCTGAGAGGTCCAAGAAAACGTAAGGATTCAGGTTCCCAGGTTACAGGTAAATTTATTCAGGTACCTAAATCTCCTAAGCTCTTAGTTTGAAACCTCTTAGGTTACAACGAAGCAAACAAGTTACCGTAAGACAAAGTCTGTGGAATTACTGCTTATCAACAACACTGACCACAGTTAGCTGTGGAGCAAGC
Organism: Heliornis fulica; assembly: GCA_013399135.1. NCBI lineage: Eukaryota > Metazoa > Chordata > Aves > Gruiformes > Heliornithidae > Heliornis > Heliornis fulica. Next base: position 303,804 of record VXBZ01009166.1, read on the forward strand.
CTGATTTCACCCAAGGGAAAGGGGTGGTATGGTAAAACAGCATCAGCACCTCAAAGGCGCTTTTCCCTAGCAGAGAGCTAATGCTTACAATGAGCAGCATGCAAAACAGGTTAACTAGGAGTGATGAGATGAAAAAAAGAAAGCAAACGTATAGGCTGATTAGCAGGAAGACTTTCTGGCAGACAAATGTGTTAGACCAAGGAGCAATCTCCCACAGGAACTGGTGAAAGCCCAGTCAGAGCTTTCTGAAAAAAATTGCACCAGACAATAGCAAAACATAGCAAAGAATCCCACACTTCAGGGAAGCCGAGCATAGGTATTTCCCATCTTCAATGCAACCTACTGCCCAGCTCCCCAGTGCAACCATCCGGGAAAGCTTTCAACAGGTGTTTTTATCACAGGCTCCTTTCTTTCCCACAGCAGCTTTGTTCCCACTTGACACCAGCCACAGTGCAGTGGAATCAAGTCTGTCTCTGTAAGGCAGCACCAGTTCCATGACCAGAGACTGCCCAGCTCCAATCTGCGCTGCCTGTGCAGCTCTGAACTAAACCAGGCTGCAAGATGTGTATCTAACACCAAGAAAAATTACCTCCTGCATTTGAAAAAGACTGACTCAATCCACTCTGTAGAGACTGCAGACATCTGCCATGTCCTTAGCCAAAGGCAGGCTTGCCAGGTTAGTGTTCTGGATATTAATATATTGCTTACTACAGACATGTGTCACTCAAGCTTTAACTAGAGCTGTCCAAATAAATCTGCTCTGAAGTTTAACCAGCCCTTACAGAGCTCAGCCCTGTAGCATTCACAATGACAGAGGTATATCTGAAAGCACTAATAATACAGAGCCACCTATTGTAGTTAAGAGTATCAGTATCAAGTACCAACAGCTAGGATTTTTAACAGTCCCAGTCATTTCATGACGTCATTTCAAGGACAAAAGCCTCTCCCTGCATACAGAAATGTAAAGAAATGACTAGTTTTAACGATTTCAGGTTCATAGTCCCTACCACATGTGCACTTTGACACCATACAGGCTACCAGTGCAGTTAGGAAACGCCCTATGAACACGTAATTGAGTTTATTTACTGTCTGATAAGAGCTTTCAGAGCCACTCTGGGGTCCCCAGGAGCTAGGCAGCAAAGACCAGGGAATGCGCACTTCCACAGCACACCCTGTGTTTCACAGAACCACAGAACATCGGGAGTTGGAAGAGAAGTACGGTGCTGTGGGCAGGTTCACCTCTGACTTTCCCGCTAACAGTGCTAATTTAAATTCCAAATATTGTATGGCCTGTGGCTTTATACGCAAAGTGGAAGACTGATGAAACATACTAAGCACCATTAAATCTATCAAGACAACATACAGCAGGAATTGTTTCTATGTTTAAACCCAACAAGATAAGATACCTCAATCTTTTCTTTTATGTAGCCAATCCTATAATATACAAGGAAACAGGAGGATTGTCCAGAACATGTCAGCAAGAATCTTATGCTTATTTTTGGATTTGCCTTATTCACACTTGCCACAGCTAGTGGTGCAGAACTATCCCACAGCAAAAATTTAACCACTGCCTGTAACACCTTCAACAGGATGCAGCATGTGAGAAAAATCTCCAAGCAGCTGCAATTTACATTCTTAAAACATACAGGTCTTGCATGAAGTTTCAGAACTACCAAAACCAAGGAAAGGCATGGCAGAAACCAGTGGCTGGATCCATCAAGGATGGTATGATGGCAGACCTCACCTGCAGAAAGCGCAGTGTATGCTGGCACCAGCAGAGCTGAGGGCCTGCAATCTAGTTTTATATCCACCTGAGCAGTGGGCTTTGAACACCCACTGCAGTTTAAGGGGTGCCTGAAGGCAGGACAAGGAGGAGAGAAAGAATTTGACTTCTCTCTCTGCTGCCCAGTACTTGGCACCAATGGTACAGGCCACACCTTCAGAGTGGAGAAGAACAACTCTCCCACAAGGATTTTTAAGCCAAAAAAATCCCAAATAACCATTAACTCTACACATCATTGCAACTTTTCTCCCCTCCCCCTTTCATAGCCCCTTCAAATTACCTCTTTGTCCCACGGTTACTAACAGACCAGTGCCCATGCAGGACATCTGTCTTTAGCAAGGCAACTGGTGATGTGCTGAATTATCTAGGGAAAACGTGCTCTTATTATGCAAAGATGTGTACCAATCAATAGAAAGTAAATAGGAAATTCAATGTATGGAATAATGCCATTGGGAAAAGTGTCTCACTGCCGCTGAGAGGATCTTACAACCTCTTGGATCGGTTAAAGACTCCCAAATCCCTGATGAGGTTCAGACTAATCTGGCTAACAGGCCAAACGAAGGCCCAGAAAAATCATCTGAAACTACCCATGTGGGAGTGAAAACAAGGATTTTAACTGCCTGGAACACCCACCACAACCTGGCTTAAAACATGTGTGGATGGGCTTTTGCTTTGCTTCCTTTAACTAGCTTTTTCCCCAGGGAACAATAAATTTTGCAGTCGAACCAGTAAGCCCTATCCCTCCAGAAACAGTCTGCATCACTCCACCGAGTCCCAGCCATTCATTTCTATCACCGGCTTTTCCCTTCTGCTCCAGCAGGATGCAAGCGATGAAACAGGCACCTCCACTCCAAACCCCGTGCTTGCAGGCTAAGAAACTACAGCTTATAAAAAGCAACTTGAAAAATGCTTGGCCTAACATCCTTCTGGTTAATGTGAACCTGGACTATGACAGTATGTTTGGGGTTAATAGGCAAGTGTAGAAAAAGAGGTTACAGCACGTTTTGCATCCTCTTCCTGGTAAAGCTTCCAAATTCTTACTCAAGTCAGGTAGGAGTAGGAGACAAATACAGATGAAGCCTGCGAAGCGAAAAAACAGTGGAGATTCACCCTGCAGCAGACACTAAGAATATCTACAGGAGAATTCAGCTGTCTTACTCTCTGCCAAAAATAAATGTCTCAAGTAAGTGCTTCAAGTAACTTTTAAGCATTAAAAATAGTTTATGAAATAGTTTATGCCTTTCAAGCCGTCTCCTTCTAGGGGAGAAGCTCCCAGCAAGCATGATGAGAAATAACTAAGACCTTACAGGAATTAATTTACAGTCCACCCAATGAAATGGCATTTTATCATTTTTATTTATATGTCAAATTGGCACAAGACAGCTAGACATAAGCTAACAACATACTACACAAGGTGACAGCAGCAGAGTAACAATTTAATGGACTTGTTCTGGGCTCTCTGATTTGGTTGGATTTACTTTACAAACCAGGAGCGAGGGAATATAACGTTTCTATTCTTCGTTTTGTGTGTGCAGGAGGGGTGACCTTTGTTTTCTTGGTAATAAAACTTTTCTTTCCCAGTCTTTCTTTATGTTAGACATAACAAGCTCATGACATTAGTCTGCTACTTCAGAATTTTAAGTTGTTCGGGTTTTTGGAGAAAATGGGTGGTATCCTCAAAAACACAACTGGGGCTGCTCTGTCTACAATATCTGCCATTTTAAAATGCAATGGGAGATGTGGCTTTGGCACAGTCACACACTCGTGTTCGCATAAATCTGCCTACAAAAATGAGCCAAGGACGACGCAGTGGTATTGGTTTTGGTCCATATAAGCAATATAACTATGTACTTCATGCTCTTCCACAGATCAACCAGTTCACATGGAAAAGATGCTACCACTGCTACCTGTAATGGCTAATCCTGCAACCCCACTTTCCCAGCTGCGAGGCAGGACCACTCTCACAGCTCCTGTCCAGCCACCTCCTCTGACCACATGACATACCAGACTACAGGAAAGGTTTTTGTCCTGCACGGACCTTGACACTGTAAAGCTAGTCTTGTTCACACAACTGGCCCGGTCTCCCCCTGGCAAAACCATGCTAAGCAATGACACACATCAGCCATCGATAAGTCAAAACACTAAACTCAGTTATGTCATGAGAGCAGCCTTCAGATCCTTCCTATTAATCTCCTTATGCCCTGGTGTAGATTCACCAAACATCCTGCTGAAACCCTGCTTGCAAAGAGGTGCTGAGGCAAGAAGTCTCTCGGTACTGCTGGAAAGAGCAATCTCTCATCCCCTCATCCTTTCAAATAAGCATGCTGGGAGTGCAGCAAAACCTGCCAGCATTGGGGTTTTTTTCTTTATAGAGACAGAGGTTCTGCAAGTCACCACACTAGCTGGCTTCTATATTTATGTCTGCTAGATTTGACCAGTTCTCACAGAACTAAAGACCCTCAGTGAATACTGAAAGTATCACATCTTCTGGGGAAAACTTTTTCATTTTTAAGTATTAATTCTGAAATTTGCCTCCTTTCCCCCCACGTAACTACCATGCACATGGAGTACGCATGTTCCTTTTGCCTATGGTGGCATCTTGTTAACTGCAGAGGAAAAAGTGTTATCACCAAAACACCCTCAGAAATTTCTCATTCTGTGAAGCTACTAGGAAATAAAAGGTTAAAAAGCCAGCAATTTTAGCTTTCTTCTATTACACTGCTAGTAATTAGTAGATTTACAAATGTTGGGGTTTTTAGGAGAGCTATGAGAAACACAAATGCTAAAATCATGTTATTTGTAAAGTGCATCTATGGTAATTAAAATGAGACCAAAATTCTGTTGATAGCACACAGGCTATTACAAATGGGATTTTGTATATTTTGCTCTGATGTTAGGAAAGTCCCTCAAAAATAACTAAAATGTTCATAGAGGGAAGGGCACCAAAGCATTAGCTTCAGTACAGGGACCTGAGATGATCATAAAACCTGATGGTATTCCATAATGGAATTCATTGAGAGAAATCTTAGCTAAGAATTTTTGGTAGGTTGAAAGAACACCACACAGCTGGAACAAGACTCACACACACTGGAAGTTTGTGCATTGGCTGCTGCATTCATATTTACACCCAGAGGAACCAGCTCAAGCATTTGGCGTTTTCCCTGAACCTTAACAGCAGCTGCTCAGCATCTCTGAAAAGAAAGCTTTTTGCTCAGCAACTTGCCCTCAGATTTCAGATACAAGAAGGACCACTGTGGCTATCTGACTTGTCCTACGGACCAAGCCACAGAACGTCCCCTCACTGTGACCTCCAATCTGCTGAAATACTTATCAGGAGAATAGTAAAATCATTATTTTAAAGTTTAACCTGCAAATTTATAATTTGATACCTAGTAGTATCTTTCAGTGATTATTTACCCTCAACTATATCATCACATTTCTATTCCAATGCTTGCAAATTTCATGTTTCAACTATGCTTTCTATGCCATTAAAAAAAAACCGCCACCTCTCAAAATCCATCAGAACACATGAAAATTCAGTGCTGGCAGCATTGTTCTGCCACATTTTTCTTTCAGAGCATTACAGCCAGTGTCAGGCTGTAATTCAGCAGCCCTTCACACTGCTGTTGGTCATGGGACACCACTGTGAGTGCTGGAACATTCAGGCTTCCATCTTGGGCCTGCAGCTAACATCACAGGACATGCTGCAGGTAACACATGAGGTGCAAAGGACCCTTCTGCCTGTCTTGGTGCAGGAGACAAGGTGTGACATAGGCAGCAGCGTGAGCTGGTAGCCAGCTAGCAAGGAGCTGAAGGGAGCCAAGCAGTGTAGAGGGGACTGCGTTAACAGTTTCCAGTGCTGCAGGAGCCTTTCCACCATCAGTGCTCTCTGCACTTAAAGAGTCATTCAAACGCTGTTCTCGCATGGATTGACAGATTTTGGGTAGGTCACATACAGGCAGCAACACGCTCGGCCTGCCTCCCTTTGCACAGTCACAGCAGCGTAACGTGGCTCTGACAGGGAGGCTGCCTGGCCTCACTCATGCAGCAAGTGGTTCGGTGGGCTACTAAGTCCCACCGAGAAACAAAGCCAGTCCTCTGCCACGCTAGCACAATTTTGCAACCTCAAAATGACGAGCTGGCTTGCCTCCAGCCAACTTCAAGCACAAGCACGGGACAGGCCCCAAAGACACGGTCCTCAGTACACCCTGTTCTGAACACCACAGCCCAGAACAGGAACAAAGGAGGATATGGAGCCAGTGCAAAGAGTGGCTTGAAGTTTGAAATTCGCTCTTCTAAAGCTCCATCCTTCAGGCTCAACCTGCTGCTGTCCTGGTTCTGGCCAGGTTCTGAACCAGGACACCTGCTTATGCTAACCGCAGGAATATTCAGCTCAAAAAAGTCCCATATGCAAAGCTTAAACAAATGAGCCAGTAAAACTTCATAAACTAAGGGACAAAATGCAAACCTATGACTGGCAAGCTGTATGTGTCTTTGGCATAAATACATTCTTTCAGCTTGGAGATGAAGTGACTTGAGCTTTTTGGTAGACATGCCATTGCATTGTTTTGAGCAATTTATCCCAAAACTACAACACACAGAAAAGCACAGAATCATAGAATGGTCTGGGTTGGAAGGGACCCCAAGGACCATCGAGTTCCAACCTCCCTGCCACAGGCTGGGCCACCAACCTCCAGGCTTGAGTTTAGACAAGGTTGCCCAGGGCTCCATCCAACCTGGCCTTGAACACATCCATGCTTGGGGCATCCACCACCTCTCTTGGCAGCCTGTTCCAGCACCTCACCACTCTTTCTGTGAAGAACTTCCTCCTGATATCCAATCTAAACATTTCCTCCTTTAGCTTCAGTTCATAACCCCTTGTCCTACCACTATCTGCCCTTGTAAAAATCTGATTCCACTCCTGTTTATCTGTTCCCTTTAAGTACTGGAAGGCTACAATGAGGTTTCCCCGACAGCATTCTTTTCTTCAGGCTGAACAAGCCCAGCTCCCTCAGCCTGTCCTCGTAGGGGAGGTGCTCCAGCCCCCTGATGATCTTCATGACATCCTCTGAACCCTCTCCAGCAGCTCCACATCTCTCTTGAATTGAATGCGCCAGGTCTGGACACAGTATTGCAGATGGGGCCTCACAAGGGCAGAGTAGAGAGACACAATCCCCTCCCTGTCCCTGCTGGCCACCCCTCTTTTGATGGAGCCCAGGATACCACTGGCCTTCTGAGCTCCAAGAGCACACTGCTGGCTCATGGCCAGTTTCTCATCCACCAGGACCCCCAGATCCTTCTCAGCAGGGCTACTCTCCAGGAGCTCTTCTCTCAGCCTATATCTGTCTGGGATTCCTCTGGCCCAAGTGCAAGACCTTACACTTGGCAGTGTTAAACCTCATGAGGTTCACCCAGGCTCACTTTTCATGTCTGTCCAGATCCCTCTGGATGGCTTCCTTTCATTCTATTTCCTTCTGTTGTTAGCTGCACCACTCAGCACCATCTAATGTTTTTAGTGTTAGTCTTAGTAAATCACATACATTAATACTATTTTAATGGTCTTTAGTTTTGGAATTAGCTTGTACAGAGTTTAGTCTTTTACCCATTTATTCTGGGTCAAATGCACAGCTTTTGAAACAAATAAAATGATAAACACATGCACATGAGGCAATGGATATTAAAGTAGATAGCTGTCTGTTCTGCACAGGAACCGAACAGGAGAGAAAAGTCTGCTATAGAGTTCCCAAAACCAGTATGAAATGACAGGAGACACTGTGCTTTTAAACAGAAACAGGAGCAATGAGGGTACTTAAATGAAGGTTCTGGACATGACTAATGGTTTCTCATTCTCCACAAACATAGGCTCTTCAAACCCCTAACTGTTGCAAGCACCTGCAGAAAGGACAGCACAGCCTTAGATAATCTCTTTATGCCATGCACAAAACAAGACAACCAAAACAGGTTTGGTATGACCTAGCCTGTCAAGTTAAACAAACTGTGCAATGATGCTGCCCAAAACTGACTATGTGTGTAAAGGCATAACCTTGCCCTACCTCCTTATAGCTGGCTTATTCATATAAACCCAGGACCTTGACAACTCTGTGAAGTACGGTTTTCAACATTCAGTTTCCAGCTCCAGTGCAAGCTGAGTCATGTAACTCAACCAAGTTACTGGTATTAATATACAATAATAAATGACCTAGAACAAGAGACATTTGAACTTGAATTTATAATCCCTCCCAATCTCAAAAAAACCCCAAAACACAAAAAAAAAAAAACCCAACCCAAGTCCAACAAGATAAAAACCCACCACTTCCAGGAAAATAAATGTTGATTATTTGAAACATCAGAATCTTACAGCATTAGCACAGAGCTGTCAAGTTAAAATACCAGTCCACATCTCAGACCCCTCCAGAGACCTTGTATTCCTTAGCGTGTATTCTTATTACTTGGTGAAGGTCTAATTAGAAAAGATTTAACAGAGTAAAGTATGAGTTGCTTTGATATCAAATAGTTGCTTCTATCTTAAATGCTCAGGAGATGCTCCATTACCACAAATGCAGACATCCTAAGAACAACTACCAAAGCAGAGTGCATCATTAGATCTGGATGACAAACATGTAAATAAAGACTAAAAAAGCAAAGAATTTTACAAACAGTGCCTCACAGAAACATGCAACTCTTCAGTAAGCAAGCTGATTTGTTTTGCTTTACATTTTTATTTACTTGGTGTTTCTGGGTGTTTCCCCATTGTTTTATGGCTCATGGTACTAGCGTGAGCATGTCACAGACAGTCTCACTGTACTATAGGCTGTTGCCAAGTGTTCCAAACACAATGTTCTTAAGACAAAATCATAAACAATGTTGATAAATTCCATAAATAAAGTTGTAGCACATCAATCTTAAGAAAACTGATAAGAAATTAAAATTCCCAATCATTAGCAACTATGCTTGGTACTCCTATCTACTGAAGATGAAGTAAACTCTGTTAGCTCTTCTTTTAAACATTAACTCGATGGTATTACTGCACCAAAACTTGGCTGCAGACAGACATATCTGGGCAGAAACAAAGATGACCCACAAGACAGCATTTCCACAGACAGGTTATTTTTCATGGACGATTACGCAGCATTAACATTGCAATTCTCTACACATAGCAAAAAAGACAGCATAATATTACTAGCAAATCACTCACACTGTAAGTGGAGTTAAGCTGTACCCATCTCAAGAGACTCAGACAATACTTATAAAAAAATCTTCACAAACTGGGACAACTCAGCACTAAGGAAAAGGCAAAAGCAGTCTGATCTGTTGATTTGAAAAGGACACATCGAAAGAGCCACAGAACTGTAAAAACACACAAGAGACCCCTTTCTGGCTGCAAAGAAAGCACAGGACACCCCCACAGCAACCCCAGCTGATTTGGGACTATCACAACTCCTGGGTCATGACCTTGGCTTAGCAGCTGCATGAGAACAGCTTTCAAGCCCCAGGTGGCTCAAGGGCTGTGGGCTGGCCACACATGCCTTCTAGAAGCACCTTTGGTTTGAGCTCAGTCCCTGTGAAGTGCGTGAACTGCCCTCCTACTGCAAAGCTGCGGGAAAGGTACTTCCAGCTGCTTCCCTGGGGTTTTGCTGGGGTAAGACACGTCCTCCTCCATCACTGTCTGGAGAGGTCCCTCCTGCACAGAAGAGCGCACACTGGTTGGCAGACTTAGCAACCAAAGCCAAGAGCGTGATGAAAGCATATCTGCTGAAAACATCATTTAGACCTTCGTATCTAAGCCAGCCATCACTTTGGCATTTAAGAAAAAAAGGAACTCTACGATGCAGAAGGTGAAGAGACAGCTGGGAGAAGACATCTCCACTTGCTCTCTAACTCTCCACAATGCAAACTAACTACCCCTGAACCATTGGGGTGTGTTCCCATCTGCTTTCCTTCCTTGCGCTGTACTGAAATCCGACTGCTGGAGTACTGCACCAATACAGAAGTAAATACAAGCCACTGAGCTGCTGTACAAAGGGCTGACTCCCCTAAATTTGTAAAAAGACATTACACCAACCACCCTGTAAAAGGCACTGCAAGGCATGGCCCACACTGGACAGACTGGGCCGCTTCTGGCCCCAGGAACTGCACAGAAACCAGTGAGCCGCCGCAGCAGCTCAGGCACCACACAATCACACCTGAGCAGCACCCGGGACTCACAAAGCCAACGCCGCTCTTGTGTGCCTCCGCTTCCACGGGCTCGGCTGGAAAGATACAGAGTTTAGGAAGCACAGAATGAGTTAGAGGTGCACTGATCTAATCACACAAACAGGGTGAAGAAACTGAGACCCAGCTGACAGTAACATCTACGACAAGCAATCACACAATTTACCAAATGAAAGCAAAGAACATTCAACACACCTGCTAGGCAAGACCAGGACTGGGGTGTAGTTTCCTCACCCAGCAGGAACTGAAGATGCTGCGAGGACAGTGCAGGAAAAGGGTTCTCTGGCCAGCTCATGAGCATCATTGTTAGGAACCCACCTGCAACTTTAACCTTGCCCTTCTTTTGGCTCAGAGATGGAAACAGCAATCAGGAGCAGGGACAGGTGGGAAGATCTGTTGCCAGCAGGGAGCAAAGGTTCTTTCTGCCTCCTTTTTAATCCTTGGTTTACTGAAAACCGGCCATTAAGGCCTTGAATGGTATGCAAGTCATCACAGGGGCTCATGAACATCTAATCTGCTTTGATTCCATTTCAAACTGCTTCGCACTTATCGTTATAAAGAAGTTCTGTTTCACCCTTTATAGCTGACATTCTTCTTTCAGCCACTTATGGATGTTATCATGAGGGAAAAGGTATTATAGGATAAGCTCATCTAGGTCACAGGAAAGAACATTTTCCAAGCTAGCCTCAAGTACAAATGATCTCTCCGCAACCAACATAAATTCTCTATGAAGACAGAGGTTAGTTTGTCCTCCGGTCTTTGCCATCACTAAGTCAATGAACAATTTTAACACAATAACCCGATGCTGCTGAGGCTACAGGACAATGGAGTTGTGCAATGAAGCTTCTTGTACAAGAAAACATTTTCAGATGCACTTAGAACTTTGAGTAAAGGAAGCTCTTGGCTCCAATCAAGAATTTACTACAAAAACAAAGCTAAAAGGCTTTTCTCCATTTGCAAAGTTGGCCAAAAATTCCTCTGCAACAGTTGTTTCCCTTACATTTTGGTCTCTTACAGTATTAGCTCAGTCCCAATGGCATCTTTTCCATCCCGTCTTCAGATGATTCTGTCAAAATATTGTAAATAACTTGTTTGCACTTTGGCAAGGTACCACGAGGATTTTTATGATTTTTTTTGTTTTGTTTTGTTTTAGAAAAGGCCTTCACTAGCTACCATATACCCACCTGATACCAAACACTCAAATTAGAACACAATAGAGATGTAAGTTAACATGTATAGCAACTTTAGTTACAAACCCTCTTGTATTCAGAGAAAGATGCCAGTTGGGAAATTAAATGAGGCAACTTTGGGCAATCTATTCTAGTGGAGGGTGTCCCTGCCCATGACAGGGGGTTGGGATTAGATGATCTTTGAGGTCCCTTCTAACCCAAACCAGTCTGTGATTTGATGATACGGTTCTATGAACTCTAACTTACTGAAGCAATCTCAGGTTGAAAAGATGACTAGTGAACTCAAGTAAGACACTGAATTACCCTGGATTCTAAAATAACAGCCAAAGAATAGTACAAGGTAAGTCCACCACTTTGGAATGACACAGACAGCTTGTAGTTCGGATTTAGGTCGTTTTCTGACTCCCACTCATAACCTCTGTTATGCTGTTTTTCTAAGACAAAACCACAGTTAGATCTAGGTTTTTTATCATGACTGAAATATCTAGTTATCTTAATGATTGATTAATTGACAGCATTGTCTTAGGATTTTACAGGTCAACATGCAAACTTTATGTTTGTCTTTAAGTTTAACTTTAAGTTCCTAGAGAGGACAAGTTCTCCTGACATGCTTTTATTCATCTATACTATGAGCAACAATTAATTCTTTTACCTCCTTTACAAAAATAACCTCAACACAAGAAGCTGGACTAGATGATCTTTCAATGTTCCTTCCAACCTCTAATATTCTGTGGTTCTGTTTCAGCAAGAGAGCAATTAAAAAATGTACTGTGGCATCATGGTTTCAGAGATGAATCTATCCTGTATACCAAAGACAGGTTTGGGTTTGCTTTGGTTTTAATGTGTGCTGAGTCACAGAGAGCACACCTGGATACAGAGCCTCCTAGGATCAAAACCACCATCTACAGCTGGGTGAGCAGAAGGTGGCATAGCCAGGCACAGGCTGTGACTACAGTGAATGAAAGTGTCCTGCAGCGCTGCACAGACAAAGCTCAGCAGCTTTTATTGTTCCTCTGGCTTTGGGATGCATTACTATGTCAGAAGCACATGGCCTTTAAATATACTAAAGTATCATTCACAGTATAAATCTGAGCAATGCAGATATATTCCCACAAACCTTCCAGAGGAGGCTTGTCTCCAGACCCAGATGCCCAGTCTAAAAGAAGAAAGCTACCTCTTGTTGTCAAGCTTCTTCTCTTTGAAAAGAGCTTTCCAAGAAGAGGGACTCTATTTCCACTACTTGCTAAGGGGCTGCTTAGGGTAGATCACACCCTTAGGTACCCAATGACTGTTTTGACCCATTTAATAACTGTGGTTGTTAACGTGCCTTGGCACAGGCAGCAGAGAACTGCACTCATGCAGGAAGTTGCAGCAGCAGTCTCGTTTTTGACAAGTCATGTGAAGGATGAAAAAATAAAATTAATGTATCACAGCTCTTAAATTATCCATAAATGTTACCTTATGTTAAAGAAACACATTTTGGATAACCCACTTCTACCTCACTTTGGAGAAAGTATGCTTGCAATCAAATAAATTTCTCCTTGTTCTCTCCTTTCTTCCTCAGACTGAAATCCTACATTTAACAATTCTACTAAGCTATGAATTGCACTACTTTTGATGCAAAAATACCTTTAGCAGTAAATACCCTTAAAAACTAGACAAATGCAGTGATAAAAGATGTACTGTCAAAAAGTCCTGGAGTGTTCTCCATCGACATGCGAGGTCAATCCAGAAATACTGTGAAACAACCACCAGCAGCATCAAAAGTATAGAGAGCACATGCAGCAACTCTTTCTGTCTGATTTGCCTACCTTCACATATACAACAAGAAGAGGTCTACACTGATGCCAAGGAAGGGAAATGTATTCCTTTTGCCAGAAAAGCAGACTTAAAGTGAATGATAAATATTTTTCCTAGCAAAAGACATAATTCCTAAATTAGCACAGGGCCTCTTGGAGAAAAAAACACAAACAACAAAACCAGTATGTGTATGTGGAAGTTCAGCTGTTCTCATTAAGATGAAGCCATTTTGCTTCCTTCTGCTGTAATTCCATGAGGGCAACCAGGTTCAGGAAAACATTTCCAGGTTTCACTGCGTTTGAATGTGCCATGTTTTACATTGGGCAGCTGAAGTACATGTGCTAACAGTTTCTCTAACCTAAGGCTAAAGAGCAAATGCAGGAAAACCTACGAAACTCTAACCACCAGATTGTACTGGAACCCTATCCAGTCTCGTGACATAAATATGTTTATCTCATTTAATTCTGAAGTGCCAGAAGAGCAAACAAGCATGCAATGATCTCCAGAGACAATTATACCAGGTCACAGCCAAGATCAAAGGAATAAGCAACTAAGTACAGAAGTTAGAATGAATATCTACTAAAAAAGACTTAGCTGGACTCCAAACTCCACTATCTTCTGGAGAGTCCTCTGAAAGTTCAGACCTACCAGCACTTTCACTGGCAAAGGCAGGCACAGAAATGTCCCCTTTACTGCTCTGATTATATTCTTTCTATAAAACTTCAATTTGAAGCAGGCTATGTTGGATATCACTCACTGCACCCAAAGGAATACCGTCGTCCCTGTGGATAAAACCCCCAGGACTGCAGGCAAGGTTTTAACTGCTGTCAAAGGAATGAGCTCCCAGCTCTATCTGAGCAGGAAAGTTGCACAACTTCATCCCCAAACCAGACAAATGACAGGGCATTCAGTTGGGAGAGTACACCACCCTTGGAACTGTATCAATTCCTCATCCTTCCTACTCCAAGAAAAAAGACCTGAGAAGAAAATCTCAAAAGAGCTCCATGAGTATTTGTACTTCAACACAGACTTGGCAGTTTCAGCAAACTGCAAACGAGACAGGTTGGTTTTAAAATAAGGCATTTCCCGAGCTTCCTGTCTCCAAACACGCTCCATTTGCCCTGCTTTGATACCACATCACAGCACCTGCATCCAGGGAGACAAATAATCCTATTGTTTAATGCAGCCCAAAATTAAAGCCTGGTCTTTGTTGGCCCACAGACACCACTGCACTAATCACAACTAATAAAAGCAATGACTAGTTGTCATTTTCTGCGAACAGCTGGACTATATGCTGCAGAGAATTCCTGGTCACAAGGAGGCAAATACAGAGTTTATTCCACTGTATTTCTGTCAGGGTCTTGTTTGTATCCATACTGCTTCTTGCAGAAGGATTTACAAAGCTTTTCAGTTCACAGAAGTATCTGGGAAGACACACACTGATGGCTGAGAGAAAATCAGATGCAGCAATCTTTGGAAATTACCAGCCCCGTTAATAAGCCTGTTTTCCTTTACACTCTCATCCTACTCTACATCTCCACCATTCAGATACTTCAAAACAATAAAAATGGCATTCCACCACAAGGGATATTATCTCCCTCAGGAACAGAGGCAGAGTTTGTCAGTTGCCCAAAGTGCCTGCACTAAGTGACAAAGCACAGCAACTCCCCACCGCAATCTCAGTCCCATCACAGTCACCAAATCCTTTGGCAGAGATCCCACACAGACTGGTTTTCCATGCAGGAGAGGCCAACTCCCAGCCTTTAGCACTGTTAGGAACCACTGCCTTGTCACTCCATCCCAAGGAGTCAGAAGACAAGGGGCAGAGCTGACTCCATGGGTAAAGCAGTACAAGCTCAAACCTGACAGCCACTCATTACACATCAGCTACAGATTTCTAAACCTTACTGCTGTTTTCACTCACCCATGTGACTTCTGCAAGTGGCTTCGGAGTCCACACCTCTCCTAGGACAGTGGGATTCACAATCAAGAGAAAGAAGTCAAACCAGTCAGCAAGGAACTCTAAGCCACAAAAACATCTTCATAGTTCTCTCATTAACTCAGCCATAGTGAAAATAAATCATATCTAAATGCATTTTGATTTGTTTGGCTTAGTCTGCCTAATTTTTAAGAATAAGTACTTATTTATTTAATCAGCTTAATCCACATGGTGGAAATATTCTGCAGCTTTCCTTCCCTGCCCCCACAGATGTGTATTTATTCTTCTTCCCCACTGGACCAGAAAGGGCCATGCTGTACCTAACTGACCGGTCTGCTGATGAAATCTCTAGCAGCATGCCAAAACCATCTCTCCCTGCACTGGAACCTTCTGGAACTGTGCTTCATTCCCGCTGGGCAATGCTGCTTCGTAAGCAGGTACCCAGCAGGTCTTGCACAGAGAGATCTTTACTGAGAAGGACCAGAGAGACCTGGGATTTGCTCTTCCACAGTCCTTCTATTTCTGGGGCTGAAGCTGACATTGTAACAGGGTTTTTGAAAGACCTCACTTTGTGTGCTTAGCACACTCTGTGTAGCACCAAAAGCTAAGAAGTGTCAGGATCTTCTCAATATTTTAACTAGCAACTTCCCACCCTCAAGCATGTGCATAGTACCTTAAGACCATGCGGTCCGGGGAGGGCTGGAGGGCTTCTGCAGCATCATTTCCAAAAATACATTTGAGGCAAAGCTGACTGCCATCCCCAGGAGAGCAAGCACTTTACTGAGGGACTGGCATGCATGTGAAAATAAACTTTCTCCTCCCGGTACTACAGAGCCAGCTCTCTAACATCTCAACAACGCTGCTTGCTTTGGAAGCTTTCCAGTCACATCTTTCTGTATATGCTATCAAATATATATTTTATAAGCTCCTTTTCTCCGTTACAACACTTGCTGTTCCAAGCTTATTCCATTAATACTTCATGTGAAAATAAACCTCTCCACATTTCAAGAAAACAACGGTTCCCTGGCAACAATTAGTGGAAACTGCTGTCATTGGTATTTTACTTTGATTGAAGAATTAAAAAGGGAGGGGGAGGGGACCCTCAATTCTCTTTCGCAGGCTTCAGTAAAACCCACAGCTCAAAGAACAGTTTTCTTCTCCAAAGTAAAAGACGTCAAATATCTCAATTCCCAGAGACTTGGAGGGGGGGGGGGAAAGGAAAAGCAAACCAGCAGCCGAGACCATTGTAACTACTACAATCAGCTGTTCCACATTGAAAAACATGCTGTCTTCCATATCCCACTGCTATTAAAAAAATGTGCAGCTTGAAATACAATGACTAATCCCACTTTTATAGCCAACTGACTAGAACATCTTTCTAAGATAAAAGAGAGCATTAGTGTTCATTCGAACCAAAAATACCCAGCAAAAATAGGAAATCTTTGCTACTTTAGAATAAAAAGTGAGTGAGAGCTCTAGGAAAGCCTGAGCGTGGAAGTGCTTGAAATGGCTTTGAAGTTGCAAGAAATGCAAAAACTCCGAAGTCTGTCACACAAAGACTGAACTGGCAATTTGTCAGAAGCCAAAGGGCTGCAGCTAATTATTCTGGATTTGCATAGCTTGTGAAACAAAAATAAACGCATGTCCCCATCAGAGGTACTTGGGATGATTTCCACTTCATTGCACGTGTTTTCAATCTTAGATTCTTCATACTAAGCCAAACAAGATTTTTCCTGAAAAACAAGGTAGATGGAGATGTTCCCTCTTTCCCTGGCCAGCGTACATAGTCATAAGAAACTGGCTGAAGAACCACTGTTAACTTGCAGTTTTAAATTTGGCCTTACGCTAATTTTGGAGGTGTAGGCGTGAATTTAAAGAAAACAAAGGTTTTATTAAAAAAAAAAAAGATCAGAAACAACTTTACCTTATAGAAACTACACAAAAACCCTCTTTGCTAAATTCCATTATTAAAAATTAGGCTATTTTTTTTAATTGTAAATGTCTCATCAAACAGCCACTGCAAACTTCAGAGGCAGTCCCTTCCCTTGGGATGGTGATGAAATGAAACATTAAGAAATGCTTCAAAATAAGCAATTATTGGCAAGTCACCTGAATGCTAGTGCAAGAATTGCTCTGTCTCAGCCTTGCCAGCTGCTGCCTGCCCAGGGAGTGCCT
This sequence comes from Heliornis fulica, assembly GCA_013399135.1. Lineage (NCBI taxonomy): Eukaryota > Metazoa > Chordata > Aves > Gruiformes > Heliornithidae > Heliornis > Heliornis fulica. Next base: position 320,902 of record VXBZ01009166.1, read on the forward strand.
GCAGGCTACAGCACATGGGGTTAGGTCATGTGTGTCACCTGTTCAGAGCATCCTCTGGCCACCAGCTCAAGCCACTTCAGCTGATCAGGCAGCTGCAAGGGGCTGGAAGAGCTGGCAAGAAAAAATGGAGGGGACATCAGGGAGCAACCTGGACACCAAGCAAGAGGCCTTCAGTTCTGACCACCTCTTTGCCTCCATGTAAAGGGGGGTATGTAACTGCCACAGGAACTGTAAGAGTATCACGATTGGAGTAAGTGCAGCCTTACGATTAAACACAGCTCAACTGGAGCTCTCTTTTGCTGTAGGAAATCCAGCAACACCAGGTTGGCTGCCACCTGCACCTGCTCTTCCTTCCCCTCGTGCACCACAGAGCAGCATGGGGAAGCGCTGGCGTGGGGCAGCACGAGGTCCCAAACCCCTGCTCAGAGACCCGCAACAGGACCTGCCCCACAGGTCAGGCAGCCCAGCTCCCAGCCACACTGGGGATGGCACAGCAGCAGGATCCCTGAAGGAGCCTGGTACACCAGGCTCTCCTCCCTGCAAAACTGGGACAAGCGTGCTTCCTTACCTCACTGGGTACAGACAGGCAGCACCCTAATTCAGAAAGCACCCTAGTAACTGGGTGATGCCTACTTTTAAAAAAAATATGATCTGCCATGAGCTAAGAGGTATAGCACAGGGTTCTGTTAAGAGGCTCTGTTTAAAAGCCAGGAAGTCATTTGGGTTTTTTTCTTGCAATATAATACTGGTTTGTAGTTGCTCACTGACTTGGATTTAAACTGCAGAAAGCAAATCTAGATCCAAATGTCAGATCTTAAAGATGCTGCTACTCAGAATGTTGCAACTGCCCACTGGAAAAAAAAAAAAAAAAAGAATTAACAAATCGACTGATACTCCCAAATGTTTGGGTGCAGGCTCAGCCTCTCTCAGTCTTTGGAAATTTCCTAACTGTGAAAGCTTTTTACTTGATACATCTACTGTACTTCCTTTTATGCCAGATAGCTCGATGAATGTTACTCGGTTGTATTATATAATGTCACACATTTTAGCTCCTGTGCATTGAGTTCACAGTGACTTCTCATGTTAAATTTAATCAGTATTTCTAAAACACCATTTATTTATTACCACACAAGTTGAGAGGTTCTTTGTTTGGTTTCAATGTGATGCTTGAATAATGTCTTACTGCTGGATAAAGGAGCACGCCTGCTTAGCATCCCACTGTAAGCCCTAATCTTCCATTATTTCCTCGTTGGAGGATACGCATGTTTCCCTGCTCTATAAAAACAGAAAGCTGGAACCACTCTTTGTGCTGGAACTGAAAGTCTGAGACAAGACCAAATGTGGAACATGAGCACAAGTTACAGAACCTCAACTGCTGTCTAGCAGCAGCTCACTGATAATCTGTACAGCACCATTAGTCTTAAGAAACCAAAATAAGAGAATTTCATTGGTCTGGTTAAAGAATATTGCATCATCCTAATTCCTCACTTCAGGAAGGAAACAAAAGTCAACACAGGTTCTTATCTGAAGACTTTGAAGACTACCCTTTAGGAGTAGGGAGTTCTTTCCAGCTCCTGTGCAACATCTTTGAAAAGAATAATCTGGTGTCTGGTAAAGGTTCAAGCATGACAGAGTTCACAGAACTCCGTCATGCTTGGTACCTGGAAGCCAGTAAATGAACCTTTACCTGCTGACTCACTGCTCATTACTGAAAAGGACATTCAGAAAGTATTTTAATTTATGTAAAGAAGAAAATAGATGAATAATCTGTGTATTTTTGTGTTTTAAGTTACTTGTCTATCGTCAGGTGTAAGAGCTGGTTTCTTGTGGATAGGTTCTTTAAGGGACACAAATCAAAGAAAGACTGTTGCTCAACACAGGAAACAATATTCCTTCTGTCAAACTTCATTCAGCAGATTGACATCAAGACATCCTGCATCTAGAAACAGGGCTAGCCAGATAGATCACACAAGGTGACTCAAGCAAAGCTTTCCAGTGATGCTGGATGGAGAAAGAGCCCATTTCCAGTATATCCTCTACTGGCTACAAGTACAAACGTGATGATATATGAACACCACCTGAGTGACAGGCCAGGGGTGATCATACACAGCCATCCATCCTGCTCTAGCAGAGCAGCAGGCATCATTCAGTGTTTGAGATATGCCTCTGGGACACATATTCCCAGGTTAGTCTGACATCTCACCTATGCTGCAAAAGTTGAAACCATGAAGTACTTTTACACAAAGTCCTGTCCAAATGTTTCCCAAAATGATCTTCCAATAAAGAAACCCTTACCAGTCATTTTGTGTCTATCAGATGACTAGTCATTAAGCTGCACAATCATCCTAAGACTAACAGGTAAACCATGGAAGAACGGCAACTTCAACTCACAAAGTAAAATGGAATTTGCTCTCTGCGCAGCTGATCAGGCACATCACTAAATGCAACACAGTCAAGCAATGTTGCTGCTTAAATTTACAGTGCAGGTGCAAGGCACATATAACAAATGCAGACACTGGATTGTAATACACTGGGGTATTATTAAAATAACAGTGTCCTCTAGACAGAGACACAAATATAGGGTAGCTTTCTCCCTGTGCTGCTTGTGTAGCACACTGGTCTGTGTTTAGCAATCTGGAGATGCTTTTAAGAAGCTGTTCCTTAGCTCTGAGCAACAGGAGGTACAAGTAAGGAAGATGATGCTGTGGTAGTGAAAGGTTCAATGCAGCAAGTAGTGACCTTTTCTCCTTGCAATATCATGCAGTTCTCACATCACCACACACGCCTGAAAGACATATTCTCCAGTTCAACTGATCATGAGAACTTGTTAAAGCCTTTTCTCATAGTGGATTCTTTACAATAACATAGCCTTATGATTATTATGAATAACAACCTAATAGATTATTATTTTTAAGTGTTTTTCTCCTTCTTCCTGCTGGTGTTGAGAAGCACTTTTCACATGGACTTAAGACCAACCTCAACTATCAGTGGCTAATACCCCACTTTCCTCCTCCCTCCTCCATCCTCTCTAATGAGGCAGTTTCATCTCCACTACTAAGATAGGAGAAAACAAGTGTGAGGAACACACTGACCACCTCAGAGTGCAAAACAAGCACTAGGAAAGCATCAGGAAGAGTGAAACGTGTAACTCAGCTTTTAAGTACACAAAAGAAGCCAGAAGGAAAGCGCATGCTTCCCCTCTGGAACTTTAGGGCTATGGTGCTCTATATTACAGCTGTCACATTAATATAATTCCTTTCCCAATTTGCAATCGTCTCGTAAGTAACATCCTGTGTGAAATATGACCATTCAGACCTGGGAAACAACAAATGTAGCCAACACCTGAACTTATCTGTAAATGGGCTACAACTCAGGCACTTCAGTATCATTTCTCTGCTCGCCAGGTTACAAGAACATTCTTTCTGCAATGTTTTTTTTCTAAAGGCCAGCTCGTGTTTCTGTAAAGCCTTGTGAATGTAATAAACACAGACTAATGTCACCTAATCAATTATCAAATCTTAGTAATTTACAGACAGAAAAGTCTGTGTTCTCAATGTCACCACCACACCTACTGATTTAAATCTAGATGGGCTCAACACATGCTTCACAAAAGGTGGATCCTCTTTTTCAAAAACCAGTATTCGTAGCAGAGAGTTGCATGCAAAAGAAAAATAATTAAGCCTGGGTCATCTTGACATCTTGTCATGGTTTCACCCCAGCCAGCAGCTAAGCTCCATGCAGCTGCTCACTCACTTCCCCTGGCAGGGTGAGAGAGAGACTCAGAAGAGTGAAAGTGAGAAAACTTGTGGGCTGAGATAAAGAGGGTTTAATAGGTAAAGAAAAAGTTGTGTGTGCAAGCAAAGCAAAACAAAACAAGGAATTCATTCACTACATCCCGTTGGCAGGCAGGTGTTCAGCCATCTCCAGGAAAGCAGGGCTCCATCATGCGTAACAATTACTTGGGAAGACAAACAGCAGCACTCCAAACATTCCCCCCCTTTCCTTCCTCTTCCTGCAGCTCTCTATGCTGAGCATGATGGCCTGGGATATCCCTTTGGGCAGTCAGGGTCAGCTGTCCCAGCTGTGTCCCCTCCCAACTCCTCGCTGTGGCGTGGGGTGAGAGGCAGCAAAGGTCTTGACTCTGTAAGCACCGCTCAGCAATATTAAAACATCTCTGTATCAACTCTGCTTTTGGCACAAACCCAAAACAGAGTCCCCCTTACTAGCTGTTATGAAAAAAATAACCCGATCTCACCTGAAACCAGGGCACATCTAAATAAGAGCATTTAAAACCAGCAAACCTTCTGACAAGAAAATGTAAGGGGAGAGGGGTCGGAAATTTAATTTCTACTCACCTGCACTACTTCTACTCCTCTTTTCCTGGAAAAGAAAAGGAGAGAAAAAAGGAACAGTTAATATTGGAAACATGGGGAATATATAAATGCAAACACTGATGGAAAAGTCTTGCTTCATACTAGAATGCAAACAACAAAAATCCACATTAATGAACCTGATTCAAATTCATGAAAGCACTTGTTCAATTCCACTCCTTGCCTAGGAAGCCCTTCAGCAGCTTCTGAATCACGGCCTCAGCAGTGACCCAAGATGCATGCTAAGCAGCTGCACCCTGGGACCAATACAGCTGCCAGGTGAGCAGACGTAGGAAAAGGGTGATGTTAGGGAGCAAGCTTCTCGATTTTAGTCAGTTCTGCTTTGCTCTTCATGTCTCATCTGCCCTCAGAGTGTGTGAATTGCACCACAGCAAATTCCATGTTTTACAGATCTTTGATTTAGATCCAAAGATGCACGCATAAATGCTGCAGAAAATGAACACAGCACCCTGCAGCCACCTGTCCTCTTATTTACAGTCCTGTTCTACCCGTCACCTTGGTACACAGAATGCTTCCCAGAGCCACACAGTGACTTCATCAGATGATCTCTGGTTGACACCTTTGGCAAGAAAGGGTTTTAAGCTGTCCCATGGCTTCCCCTCATCACAAGTACACAGACACCCAGTCTCTGCAAACAGAGCAGGGTGGGGGACAAACAAAGGGTACAAAAGCACAGGTCAGGTCTGGGAGAAAGAGACTGCCCCGCAGCTGGAGCACCCTGCCCAGATGTGCTATCCCACTGCAACTCCATCACAGATACATCCCCATAGATCCACTGCTCATGACAGACAAGCCATGCTGGAAGCAGTGCCCCATAACCGCCATTATTTAAAACTCCAGCTGGTGATTGCTGCTGCAGTGGGTCAGATGGACTCAACTGTGCTGGCCTCAGCAGTGACAATAACCCCTACACTGTGTGGTTGTGTGCAAAGAAAAGCTAACAAGTTACACAAGCAGCCAATTCAAGCAAATAGGTACAGATTCAACTCCATAAAGCAAAGGATGCTCCATTATCCCAGCCCAAGCAAGTATCAAGCTGAGGGCTGGGATGGGACCTTGTGTGTGCATCAGCTCCACACACATCCACACCACACTCCCAGTGCTGTGGTTTCCTTTGGGCAGAAAGGGACCTACATGCAGGGAAGTGACCAGGAAGTCACTCTGCTCCCCAGTTCTAGATGGTGGGCAGCCTGCCTGTGGGGACACCCGAGAGCAAAATCCTAAAATCAAAAAATCTAAAAATAGTTTAGACATGTCCTTGGGCTTCAGTTCAAGGACCTGGAGTCACTTTGGTTCCTGCAGGAGCAGAGGTCAAATACTTGGGATTTGTGAGAATTGTCCAAGCCTCTGAACACTGCCTTGGCCATATGGGGAAAGTTCCAGTGATTCTGAAACACCAGGGACCAGACAGGCCTATTAATTATACACCAAAAACGTTGAGAACAGCAATTGGTAGAGCAAATTTAGATGGATCTGTAGAGACGGTCATCTGTCCCGCTGGTATGAGAACTGAGGTTCAGGTGCACACAGCCAGACAATGCTCAGTCACTGCATATGACACGATAGCAAGCAAAACAAATCATTTCTGCTCTAGCCTTGAGAGCAAAACTGAACCCCTGGCACAAAGCCCAGTGCCACCCTCCCAGTACAAACAGGCTATTTAAGCATGGTATAACCTTCTCCTCACTTTGAGGACATAGGAAATTTAACTTTAAAATCAAAAGCCTCGTCAAGCACAAGACAGGAATCTTTCCTCCTCCTTCCGGCTAACCTGGTATGTGAAAACCAAAGGCCCTTTCTGAGGCGGTCACGGCGCAGGACTGCCTAACTCTGCCCCCAGCGCTCTTCTGTCTGCGAGCGCCTGTGGTGGTGCCCACAGCTACAACTGCCACACACTGCTGAATACACAATGGCTCCTCCAGTTTTGTGCCCGATACAGTAGGCCTTTCTTCTGGGTAGCCATTACAAAGATGCCCAAAGGGACAGGCAATCAGTCAGCATCTATGACACAAACTGCTCCCTTCTTCCACTTCACCAGTCTGGAGTTTCCCTGGCCTAGAAGCAGAGCATGCACCGCACAGACACCACAGAGAGCTCGCCGTTGCTCAGCAAGGAAATAAAAAAGAAAACGAAACCAAGCACCTCTTGCAGAGAATTTCAAAACCCTCTTGCAGATAACAGTAGCCTGTTAAGTGGTGGGTGATTAATATACTGCCATTACATTGTGGGAAGCATTGCTGCAGGCCATCACCTAAGGCTGGTCAGACACATTTTAACTGGGGTTTGAGAAGAAAATATTAATATTGTAGGAAAGGACTTAACAGTCAAACTGTTGAAATGGTAACTTTCACACAGCTACAAAAGACAAATAAGAAATATTAGGCAGAAAATAGTTGAAGTTGGGTTTGTTTTTTTTTACTTTTTCGTAAATTAGGACAGCAGCCAACTCAGAGGCATTGAAAGTACTGTGAGCTAAAACTTAAAATAATCAAAGCAGCTACATTTTTCCTGTTGTCTGCCCCGGTGTAAACAGAGCAACTCAAAACCGCCAGTGAAACACGCCAGGCTTCAGACAGGACTTCTCCAGAGCCCCTTGAAGAACAAAGGCTGATGGCAAAGGCTGTGTTTTTCACCATGCCTGCATACACACTGAATAAGCTTTGTTACACTTCTTCAGAAGAAAAATACTTGCATGCTGGTTTGCCAGACCCACTTGAGAAAACTTACGGACCAATTCTTTCTACAGACTTTGCAAATTTACCGGGGCTTACTGAAACCCATTGTGCTGTCCCAGCAGAAGGGAGGGAAAGGGTGCCTGCTGTTGGGTATGATGTCACACACGCTTAAAAACCTATGGGAAGGAGGAAGGGATTACCAAGGTTATCTTGTAGATCTGAGTCTTCCCTTTTTTTCAGAAGGGGGGAGGGATATTTCCCTTTTGTTTACCTAAAACGTGAGAACTTTTGATACTTAAGTCCAGGGGACCAGAACCCACAGAGCAGGAGTATTTTAAGGATTAGTTAACTTGGGAAAAATCCCCTACCAAAATAGCATTTTTAAAAAAAATAAGTTATTTTTAAAACAAAAGGTTTAAAACTATCTAAAACCAACCAGAATGTCAAGCAGCCATGCACCACCAATTCTGGCATTGGCCAATTCTCTTCTTTGAAGATTCCCTAAGCCAGGGAATGACTCCAGGCTTTCTGGCCAGGCAAGTCACTGCTGCAGGCTGAGGGCAGCAAGACAACCCTTACGCAACCAAGCATGCAATACCATCTAACCACACTAACTGCCTCACATGGGGAAGGGCTTGGGGATAGGCAGGGAAGCTGGTCCTAGACATGAGAAACCTTAGTGTTTGTCCATGACCCTTCTTTCTCCCACACAGCCACAGCCTACCAGAGGAAGGGCTCCTGTTCCCAGCTGCCTGGCTGCCTCCTGATACAAAACCAAAGTCTTTTTTCTGAGGGAAAAAATTAAAATAAAATAAAAGCAATATTAGCTGTATTTACCTTCTCCCTCCAAAGAGGTAACATTACTAGGTCAAAGAGAGACCATGTCTGCTCATTCTCACTGGACAGATGTTTGAAAAAATGATCAGTTCTAAATTATATTCCCAGAGATTACTATTTTAAAAATACATTTTGTTCCAAAAATCATCTAGACAGGGATCTTGTACTCCAACCATCAGCCCGAGGG
>VXBZ01009166.1:329017-351021 GCA_013399135.1 Heliornis fulica
GAGGGGTGGGGATGGGGGAATAAATTACTAGCAAATGTTAGAAAAACCTCTGGGACAAAAGAGAAGGAGGAAAAGTGAGGACAATAAAACTAGAAACCTAACTTACTGCACAGCTTCAGTGTCTTCTACTGGCACAGTACGCCTAAAGCCATGGAAACCTATCCAGGTGCAGAGCAAATTACTGACTGATGCTTCTCAGGTTCCCTTCCTTCAGCTCATGGCTCTGCTGAATCACACACCAGAAATCTAAGTAACTGCTGCATTACCCCGCAACACTGAATAAAACACAGAAGCTTGTTACAACCTTATATAGTTCTATACCTGAAACCAGTGAACAACTCTGCTGGATAATACAAGCCTCACCATACGCAATAGTAATTAAAATAATTATCATGCAAGTTGACATCTTGTTTAAACTAGAATGATGTATAGATTTAGAGAAGGATTCAATATCAAGTGAATTAACCAGTGTTTTGGAAATGATGTTTTACCACAGCCTCAAAGTATGTGGATGTTAGGAAGAGGTTCTTTACTGAGAGGGTGTTCAGGCACTGGAACAGGCTCCCCAGGGAAGTGGTCACAGCACACAGCTTGGCTGAGCTCAGGAAGTGTCTGGATGATGCACTCAGTGACATGCTCTGACTTGGCTGGCCCTGTGGAGCCAGGAGTGGGACTTGATAACCTTATGGGTCCCTTCCAACTCAGGAGATTCTACGAGTCTATGTAGAATGATCGAATTTTGGGTTGGGTTTGGATTTGGATTGGGTTGGGTTTGGATTACTTAACATCCAAAGTAACTAGTTTGGACTAATTCCAATGGCATCTAGGACCTGAACATCACGGCAAATGACAGTTAAAAGCTAGAATGACTATCAGGTTGTGTACTTGAGTCATGATTAAATTAACTAACATATTTTTGCTTTCTGGTCTAAGTGACAGATTGAAAAATGCCAATCAGAACTTACAATTTCTAAAGTAAAAACCAATCTTTATTTCTGTTTTAATAGCCTAATTATAGTAATAATAATGTATTGCTTTGATGCAATACTTCCACACAATGCAAAATCCCACCACAGCACTCACTCACCAGCATCCTACAGCAAAGAACCATCTGGAAATCCACAACCCCTTATTCTGCAAGACCAATGATAAACTGAAGCATTCAACATCCTAACTTCAACTTCAAGTAGCAGGGCGGAAAAAGCCACAAAGGAAAGAAATCAGACACTGTAAACAGTAATTAGAGAAAACAAATTGCTTTTAGTCATGAAATATTAAGACAAGTTTCAGTAATGGTTTAATGAAATATTATAGGGCTACTAATTTCAGCATTAAACAATAGGTATTATAGAAATAGAATCTGTAAGTGCCAAGTAATAAAAGCCATAAAGTCATTAAATATAGCTCAAAAGGATCTGTTTTCTTCTGTTTTCTTTCTAAACTAGGCATTTAAGATGGATCAGCACTGCTGAGCTCTGCCAGACTCTTTTCTTGGAAGTAGTGACCCCAGGTTCTGGGAGCCCATACTCGCTGCTTTCCCACCAGGGACACAAAACCTTTAACCACGGTCTTTGGAGAAAAAAAAAAACTTAAGAGCCATGAGTGGGAAGAAAGAATGATTAACAGCTGCACAGAAAAAGTATTAGAGGCAGCGAGTTATTCATCCTACCAGACATTCAGAGACATATTTAGTACCTGATGACAATTATAAGCAATTGGGCAGGGTTCAGCCATCAGCCATAAGCTTACACCACCAGACATTGTCAGATCCAGTTCCCAGCTATGGCAAGCAGCCACGCCATGTGAACTCTTCATAAGCTTATTAAAACCCATCTTCAAACCAAGCTGTTTTGGCACTGTATCTTCCATTACGGGACATTAACTTCCCAAAGGTCAGAGTCCTTCAAATTTGCACGCTAAATTGTTCCAGCATCATCCTTAGGCTTCAACAAACAGCCTGCTTTCCTTAAGTACTGCAAAGAGCACAGATGTCCCCCCTAGTCCCAGCTTCCTCTGTCCCTCCGATCCTGGTCACCTCAGTGTTAGTATGACCCTCTGCAAAAAGCAAACACATGAATCATCCCTTTCAAAAGTCTTTCTAAGGTTGTGAGGCACCGATGATGACTGAAAGAAACCTGAGAAGAGGTAACAGGATCAAGAGGCAGAAGACAGCATCCCTTCTGGTGACAGATATGCTATTTATATTATTTATATATTTTTTAATATATACATATGTGTGTACATATGTATGTATAAAATCTCTTAGTGCAAAAGCTGTTGGAATCTTCTAATACATAAGAACCGATTTATGTTTTATAAAGAAAATGAGCAATAACCTCACCATACCACGTCTATAATCTGAAGGATGCTTAATAATGCATCTTTGCTGTCCAGTGCCATGACACATCAAACGTGTTCCATCGGCTGTCATGCTGTGGCAGAAGTTTTCTGCACAGGTTGATAAAACTTCCTTGTACCATAACCATAAAATATTTTATTCTCTGAAATCAAGCTTCCAAAAATTTACATTTTATATCATTCTTAGCAACTCTGTCCCTTAATATTAAATTAAGCAAACAGTTTGAAATTATTAGTGTCTTTTTCTCTTAAATCACAGAATTAATCACTAGTCAGCAAGATCTATTTTACAACCTTTCATTTTTCACAGAGCCCTAGAAATGCAGGTGATCATCAAGGGAATCTTAGAATCATAGAATAACCTTGCTTGGAAAAGACATATCTTCATACAATTTGGGAAATCCCCTATTCCCCAAAAGGATCATTAGTTAGGAGATTGGTGTTTTGCTTATTTCTGACTTACCAAGTATTACCAAACTGCGGTAAAAACTATTTCTTACTTCTTAATGTCTATTATGGTGAAGTAAGAAAGCATACAGTAGTGTATCCTCAACTCCTCCAGTTCTATACTGGAATGTAAGGCAAATAAAACCATACTGAAAGACTTGCTGAAAGTGACCTAAGCTGCAGCTGAAAGGACAACTCATATTGACTCAGTGGCTGAAGACTACAACAGTGTCAGTTCTGCACAGCACTGCCAGAACTGCTCCAGCCTGAAAGCTAAAGGGAAATGGATACTTCCAGTTCTCCCCAGCACCAACAGTGGATACAACAAGCAGGATTTTTCAGTTTTCCAGACAACATGAGATATCTGGAGTTCATCTTCCATAGTTAATCGCGCTAACCCATGCCAACGCTCTAAGCAATGGCTCTACAACCCCCAAAACACAGAGTAATATTACACTTTTCCCCTCATTGGCAGCTCTCTCAAACCTGTTCCATCACCTTTGTCATCCCAAATAAGAGAACACTCTTCAGTGATCAAAAAGTACAATGTAACAGTATGTGTCTGTGCAAACAGGGATTAGAAATGGCTGCCAGAACGCCATTTTAAGAAAGTTAACAACAAATTAGGATGCTCAGTCACCAATGGTCAAATGTAACAGCACAAAATGTAAAGCTATACCCAGTGACCCTGCTGACAATTAACTGGAGATATTTACTGTCAGGAAATATCCCGCAGCTCCTGTGGCTACAGCTAACACTAAAGGTCCTAAGAGGACTTACACACACATGCACACTCCGCTACAAAACTGCTGCAACCTGAAAGTGAAGGGCTGTGGGCTGTATCGAAGCTTAAATTTTCTCACCTCAGAAGCATGACCACCTTGGGCATCTCCTTGTCACAGCAGGGAGTGCTGGCAGCACACAAATCCTGCAATGACACACTGACACAGCTTTACATTTATACTGTATGCTGGCTGCACTCTGATGTCCTTCAGTGAGCTCTGTCTGGCGGTACGCAGAATTCCTCCTTCCCCTACCTTTGCACAGATCTAACTTCATGCTCAGACAGTTCTCAAACAAACCAAACCAGCTAAGAGTACTGGTCAAACACCTGTTCCCTTAGACTGATACCATTGCATCTAAAGTCAGCTGTAGTACCGCTCCTACAAAGTGTCACTGCGTTGGCCTCTGCGCTGCTTCTGAGCAATCTCAACTCTTCAACTGAAAGGTGGGGGTTGGACTGGATGATCTTTCAAGGTCCCTTCCAACTCCTAACATTCTGTGTGATTCTGTGTGAAATCCTTGAACTGCATCAGAAAAGATAATCAAGTGTCCTGCCCATCTGCCTCCTTTCAAACACCACATCTTTTTACAACCGGATCTAAGAATTAATGAGTGCTGAATCAATGCATAGAGAGTTGAGTCAACGCACACATCTACGCTTCTGCCTGCCTACCTACCAACCTATCCAGAAACTGGAGCCTCACCTAGCTTTAGAGTCCTCACCTCAGGTACTAAGAGCTATTTTGTTGTGGCAGCACACAGCTTAGTGCAGACTCCAGCACCCACTTGAGGATGTCACCAACTCTGGGTTTTGCAGACAGACTTTCAATTTTCACTCCCGAAATCCCCTGAACTGGTATGTTCTGGTACTGCAATCAAAGCTAGGCTGAACTGTGGGCTCATTCTGACTGGAAAAGAAAAAACAGGACAAGAAGGGCAGAGCAGGGGTAACAAAAGATCTTTTTGTCCCAACACAGGCAAGGCTGTTGAGGTGTGTGGGGAAAAAGATTGGTTCACCCATCTGTTCTGGACAGCCAGGAAACGGGACTGCTCATAGAAGTAATCACAGAATCACTAGGCTGGAAAAGATCATTAAGATCAGTAAGTCCAACTGTCCTCTTCTAAACCATATTCCTGAGCACATCATCTACCTGCCTTTTAAATAATCCATCCAAGAGGAGAGAGGTCTCAGAAATAAAAGATTTTAGCCAGATGCAAGCAAGTCTTGGTTTATTCTGGGGCTTCCCTTAGGCTCCCGCCTCGCTGTTCGTTGTGGTCAATATAAAGCAATTTACTGTTCATTACAGGTTTTTAATTTTTAACTTATGGACAACAAGATTAGTAAAGCCTGAACACTTCTATAGAGAGCTCTCTCAGAATTGTAATAATTACCAATGTCCCCTTATTAAAACAGCTGCCTCCCATGTTTTGGTTAATCAAATATATGAAAGGTTCCTAGGGGTTTTATAAGGCAAGATGAGGTTTATATGCATTTTCACAGAATCACAGAACGTTAGAAGTTGGAAAGGACCTTCAAAGATCATCTAGTCCAACCCCCCTGCCCTAGAAGGATCACAGACATTAAACCGCACAGGAACACATCCAGATTGGTCTTGAATGTCTCCAGAGAAGGAGACTCCACAACCTCTCTGGGCAGCCTGTTCCAGTGCTCCGTCACCCTCACAGTGAAAAAATTCTTCCTTATATTCAGATGGAACATTTTATGTTCCAGCTTGGAACCCTCGTCCTTTGTCCCATTCACTGGCCAACACTGAGATGAGTCTGGCTCCATCCTCCTGACACTCACCCTTAGACATTAATGATGTCAACCCTCAGTCTCCTCCAAAATTTTCCCCTTCGTCTGAACAATGCGGGATCACAACGTATACTAAGATGCCCAAAACTCTGTTTTATTATTATTATATTAGACTTGAGCACTATCAATCAGATTTGGGCACCAAATGATTCTTCTCTTTTACTGAAAGACAAGCCAACCAGATCAGAAATAGTGGTTTACCAGTATTAATGCATATACCATAGCTATCAGCTACCAAGCAAGACTAAAGAAACAGCAGAGGAATTTGTGCTGATCATTTAAGTCTAGCTATATTTCCTTATCTATATATCTCACTATATCTATCTAGAGAGAGGAATCTTCAGATTAAATATAGAATCATAGAATCACTTGGGTTGGAAGAGACCCTTAAGATCAGAGTCCAACAACAGCCTAACCCTGCCTAGTCCATCTCTATATCCTGTCCTTCAGCGCATCATCTATTCACCTTTTAAATATCTCCAAGGATGGTGACTCCATCACTTTCCTGGGCACCCTGTCCCAATGCTTGCCAATCAGTAAAGAAATTTTTCGTGATATCTAACATAAATTTCCCTGGTGCAATTTTAAGCCATTTTGCATCACACCCTATATATATGCCTTCCTGATGCCCTGCTGTTCTTTTTGGACAGTCAGAATCCAGGCTGAAGAAATGCCACACATCTGGTAAGCCATCCTTGGAAGAGGAAGAACAGAAGAGAGAATTAAGACAAAAGGTGAACTAGTTTAGTCTCTCGAGCTCACAGAACAACTGTAAACTGCAATTGTAAAACCTGTTCTAGCTTACAGCAAGCCGAGTTCCTGAGAGCATTTGGCAATTGCTTTCTAAGAGTCTGACCCCTTCAGGACCAATAAGTTTGTCTGCCACAGTCACCTGTAACAACCTCATTCTTGGAGCTTGCACAGAGCTACCTGGCAAAAGCATGCAGAAAAGAAATGTTTATTTCTAATACAGTTTTACTAGAACCGTTATCCAAGGCTTCCCTTGACAACCTGAGACCTTCGGCTGCTCTCATCTTCAATATAAGCACACGAACCAAGCTTACTAATCCAGGAAGGCCCCTGAGACAAGGCTCTGCTGGGACCCAGACCAGTACTGCAGGTTCAGCAAGTCTCCTGCAAGAGGAAGGAACGCATATCTCCAAAAAACCAAGGGGCACAAAGAATAGAGCACGTCTACCAAGCCAACTTTCATCAAGAAATGGCTTTTAATCCACTAACCCTGAAGCCATATGCTGTACATCTACTTCAGCTTTCCAAGACTTGGTCAACAGCCTTGAATAAACCTTTTGGGAGTTTTTATAGAGGCCAGGCACCTACTGAGGCATGCATGAGAAATGTGTCATACATTTTTTAATTATTTTTTTTTCTTCACATCTTGGATGTCTGTAAGAGACTGGGCATTTTTTGGCAGTAATTAGAGACGTATTTAAGTTCAGCAACTTGCCATGCAAAAAATGAGCTTATTCATCCCCAGCCAGGCAGCAAATAAGATATATAGGTGTCTGGGGCTTTTTCCTTCATGCAAAACTTCATTATACAAACAAGAGAAAGTTAATGCAAGAAACCCAAGATGTCTGCTCACTGAAGAAACCTGATTGCAACTTTTCCCTCCACCTGCCTTCCATAAGGGATAGGCCGCAAATAAAAAGCAAGCTAAAAGCAGTTCCAGTATCTTCTGCAACTGTTTCACCTTTATTTTGCTAGGCAGCCCCCACCAAACACCGTATGAAACACCAATAGAAAACAGAAAAGCACTTGGAATGTGAGAAGTTAAGCAGCCTGGTACCTTATTTGAGAAGAAAAAGATGTTCAGCAGAAAAAATATGGTACAAATTAATGTGAAGTGCTTTTCTCCATTTGAACAGATTCAGATGCCAATACCAATAATGGGAATTTCCCTCCCCTGTAACTGTCTCTCCTGCTTGAGTTTACATCAACATATATCAAAGACAATTTATTTTCCTTTATTTGGGAGCCTCATTAGAAAGGCTTGCAATTAAATGAAAGCTTGGCTTCCAATAAATGATGAACATACTGTTTCAAAATATTCCGTTTATTGACAACTGGCCAACTTTGCTGAGTAGCAACAGGATAGAGCATTTGACAGTGCTGTAGTGAATCATCTTGGTGATATGCACAAATTACACATGATCCTAGAAGTCAAATAAAATGTCTACAGCATACAATATTTAAATATAGGACTGTTACACATGGGATCAGCCATGATCAGAAAGCATAAATTGGAGTCTAACATTAGACATGACAAAAAGTCTCCATCACTCATGACAGTTACTGCACCTGAAAAGGGGGAAACAGTCTCTGAGAGATCTCCACCCTAGCTGGTGAAAATCCCCTGTCCCAGTGCCTAGACCACTTCCAAGAACTACATCTATCTGCATGTTACAAACACATCTATTTTGTCAGGCATTTAATCTGCTTTACATTACACTGAAGTTTGCTGTTAAAGATTAAAATTATCCCTATTTCTTCCAGCTCATAGGCTTCTTGCTTTAAGCAGTAGCATATGTAGAGGTCTGCCAGAACACTCATTTTCTTCTTTGCTTCAGTGGATTGTTTACAGTGCAGCAAGAGGAAAAACCCCATTTTTTATAAGTCATAAAAACACAACTACTGCCTGTTTTTATGCAAGCCATTAGACAAAATGTACATCCCTCCATCAGGTAAAGTGAATGAAAGTCAGTTCTTCAACATGAATCCTGTTCGCTTACAAGAAATTCAGAGCAACCCATCCCTGTGAACCAAACAATTCTTTTCTAATTGGGGTCAACCCTTCCACAGGCACCACTGTGCCCCAAAGGTCACTTTCAGAGCTCTGCCTCAGGACACCACCGGCAGCATGTGCCTTGCTGTCTCTCACCCCCCTCACCTTCCAGGGCACATCTTGCTACTAGCCCCTCTCACACAGACACGAGGGGGTAACCCTGCCTTTGGAGGGGGAGAGTGGGTTTCATAACTTATCCTAGACAGCAGCTGTTACACCCACACTTTCCCAGCAGTGACTGAGCATGTGTTTTAACACTACAACTTTCCCAAATTTGGCCAGGGCATGCAAAAGCTGATGCATAACCCCAAAGTGGTATTACATTTTCTACCCAGACTCTGACGTAGCCAATTCGGACCTGCTGGGAGGTCTGCATAACTGGAAGAACCGGACAATTGCTTGGGAGTCCTCAGGTTTTCTAGAAGCTGCCCCAACAAGCTAAATTATACTGGAACTGTGTTGCTCATGCCCTCAATTCTCCCTCTCAAAAGAAAAGCCCGAGGCCAACAGTTCAGATGAATCTTTTACATTTGCTTCCCTTTATGGACTTACCTAGATTCTGTGGTGCCTGCCCCTCCCCATTACAACACTGGGATGATCCCAACATGCTGATGAGTTTAGAAGATAACCTAGATATCTCTTAAGCAGAGTGGGGGGCAGCACTAAATTTCTATTCTGATTTACCAAATTACCATTGTCCTTATCACTGCTAAGGAGGCAGATGTATAAACAGCTGATCCAGCTCTTGAGGAGGAACTGGAAAGGCAGACACAAAGGCACAGCAGCAGCTACTTGTTTTTCTCTGGGTTATTTTGGTCCAGCTCCACCCTGAAACTCACTCTTTAATCCCAATAATTGGCAGCAACTAATTACAAGGAAAAAAAGCAAACAGTCTATTAAATGTTTGATTAAATGTTGATTACATGTTTGATTAAACATGATCACAAATCAAATCTCCCTTGGACAAGCATACTCATTTTCTCTTGCTCACTTCATCTGTTTGTAAATGTAAAAGAAGAACCGTGGAGATAATACTATAACACACACTGGGATTTCAAGCCTATGCAATGACTGCACAACAAGGCAAGGAGAGGGAGATGACTCCTCTGCTGTTTCAGGTTGCTTTCCATCAGATGCACACTGCTATCTCCTCATGATTCCTCTTCAGGGCTTTCACATTTGATTGGGGGTTGTCATATGCAGATTCAGCTCAAAGATACTGCCAGAATTAAATCACAGGTTTATTGGAGATACAATCGGCATAAGAAGAAAGAGACTTGCAGAAAGGCTACAACTTGTAAATTGCTGTAAATCTACAATATGTACAAGGGCTCAAAGAATCATTATACATGGAAAACAAAATCTGCCTTTCATAACACCTTGAAACAATGTTGAAAATTCTGGATGTCTTATGTCCTTGAACTGCATCTGCTGAGGAAAGTGATTTTTTGTTCATCATATTCACTGCCACTTAAGACAAGAGACATCAAGTAACAGTTAATGAAAGTAACTGAACCATGTAATACTATTAGGATTTTACACACAGAGAAGCGTACACATTTAACTTTCCATCTCTTAGTAAATAAAAATTAGATTTGCCCAGAATATTTTCAGATATTCCTGTTTGAGAAGGCAAAAGAAAATCTTTGACCAAATGTCTGCCTTTACACCCCACCAGTACATCTATCTGCACCAGCAGGATTACTTATTCCAAGAAGTCTCTTTCCCAGGCAGCAATGTTTTCACAGCTCTTTGCACATCAGATCCCTGCAGTCAGCCTTGTTTCATAAAGAAAGAGGCTGCTCCACACCCAGCTTTACGTAACCCCCTTGCACGCAGCTGATCAGCCTCACTGACTTCACCCTGGCACTGGGAGGGTATTATCTCCCGACTTGGACTTGCAGGGTTTCGTGCTTGGTCAGCACACAGCCCAAGGTGCCAGAGTAAGCTGCAAAATACACAGGCACCACCTAAGGAGTAGAAGCAAAAACGTTCCTCTTCAAAACCTTCCCAGACCTCAGGAACAATAAATTTATGATTGTTATAAAACAATAACCAAAACCTTGCGAAAGTTGCCCTCTAAGAGGCCATAAACTGTTATCTTATTTGGACTACACCCTTACATCCCAACGAAACACCACATCACCCCTAATTATCTTTTCTAATTAGTTTCCTGATAAAAATAAAAAAACTTGCCGAGAAACAAGACAGACAGCAGACAGACAGCAGACAGACATCACCCCAACCCCATAGGCAGACCTCAGGCCTGCAAGGCTGCAGACCTCCCAGCACCTTGCAAGGCACAGCTTATCGACAGCCAAAGGGCAGTATTCGAGTCCAGCCTCCATTCTGCCACAGAACCCTCTCTCTAAGCCTGCCTTCTAGATAAGACCAGATTTACTATAAAGTACTAAAATGCAATTTTTCAATCCAACAAAAGCCACTGGCCTGCATATTGGTCAGATACAACACCTACAGCTCCAATTACTAATTTCAGGTGAGATTACAACAGCAGCTATGTGCCCCCAGGGTGCCTTTAAACCTCAGATCCTGCTTCAACTTTATTTATATCCTTGTCTTAAAGGTACTCAGTCAGAAGTGATGCTGGAAAGATAACACAGACCGTTTTCAGAAAGACTTTCTCTGGTGAAGAATAATTTCTCTACTTGCATCCTGGAAAGAGGAGGGAAAAAAAAAGCCTAGAGACAATTAGGAAATGAAAGAAAAGTCTAAAGCAGCATTTTTAGCTATTTCAAGCTATGAACTGTGAAAGAATCTACAAGTCCTTATGTCAAAACAAAATGAAATTTTAATATTATTATAAGCGGGAACTTTCTCCTTTTACAACTATTTGTCTGTAAAGTATTTCACTGTAACTAAGACCCTAACCCACAAAGTCTTGCACCCTAAATGACAATAAGCTGCTTACAGGTTCTTCTAAAGATAATATGTACATTAAACTTTCCACTGAATTCCTCCCTGTGCCCATACCCATATTAGAGAGAACACAACATCAACCATCAGGTTTGTTTCCATTTTGCTCACAAATTTTACCACTGCTTTGGTGCTAGGATTGCTCAAGAGGCACCATTTAATGTCTCCTGTGCTGTAATTTAACGGCACCAAGCCAGCCATCACTGGTCTTGCACCCTTCCAAGCAGTGTAAGTAGGCAGGGCATGCTTATGCTGTTGAGTATCAAACTTCTCTACTGATGATGAAGGTTCTAGAATACATGCAGCAGCAGCTGTGGATGAAGCTGGCTGTCAGAGACACTCCACACAGCATGGCTCTTTCTTACCTCCTACCTGGGTTTTGCAGATGCTGGTGAGCTGCCACTTGAGATGTAACGCACGGGTTGGCTGTTATACCAAAATTAACACTGCCAACTTCTACCCTCAGTAAGATCCCAGCAGAGACAGATTTTACTCAAACCACTTTCACAAGGCAGAACCACACACTAATCTCTCAACGTAGGTCCTTATCAAAACTGCCAGTTGAGCAAGGCACTACAGTGCCATGCTGCTTTCCCCTGGGTAGCAGCAATCTTTCTCTCTTGTTGACTCCATGATACTGTAAGCAAAATTAAAACCACTCTAAGTCATTTAACACTGGCACAGATAAATTAACTGGACTTGTCTGGAAATGAGCCTTACTTGGGAAACTACTCCTCCCACATGCACACATCAGGATCGCAAACAGTTGTATTAGATCCAACAACTCTGCCACTCACTATACACTTTTACATAAACATGCAACAGATGATAGTTACTTCCCAGTGATTAAGCCACATAGACTTCCAAGGTATTCTTGAACAACTAGCTTGGTAGATTTTCCAAGAACTTACACTGTGACATAACTGAAGCTACAGAGCACCACTCTGAAACGTCCAAGCTGTTCCTCTGGAAGCTCTCCTTTGTAACAGAAGTTTGGATTTGTTCCATAAGCCCAGATACAAAACTGTTTTGAAAGAGCTAAAGTTAGAACTCCATTTTCAATGTAGACATTTCACATGAGATGGTTTCTAAGCTGATAACCTCTGAAGACGACATATTGAGTCCCATCAGTGCCTCAATCACAACACATCTCAGTGACAGGAGGCAAGGACTACCACCTCTGACTCTCACACTGATCCTCAGTATTTCAGCTGATGCTCTTTACCCTCCCACCTGCCCCACCACTCTCACTTAAAACACTTCCCAGAGCACCAAGGTTTCCACCATCTGCATCCCACAGGCTCAGGCTCAACATTGTCCTGCCCACTTCTGCATCTCACTACAAAAGGCCCACCTATCCTACACTCCTTTCACGTGAGGACTTTCTCACTGGTCCCTCAATGTTCATCCTGCAGTATCCACCTGTTTATTTCATCTGCTGTTATCAGAAGCCTTGAACCTGGTATCCGCTCATACTGGGACACAAAGACTGTGGGTTGAAGAATGCTCAGTCTTCCCAGTCCTTGCCTGGTAAGGTACTATGACCATCCCAGCTCCTTTCTCACTCCAGGGATACAAGACAAGATGACAAAAGTCAGCTGTGGTCCTGCCCTGTCACCCACGGCAGGGTAGTCTGGGAGGAAAAAGTAAAGTTCTTGCTAAAGACCATCATATCTTTCACACCCAAGTCAACCAACAGTGAACTTTTGGATGCCAGTAATGATTCTGGACACTACAGAACCCACCTCAAAATGCTAAGATTTTTCTAATGTAAATTATCTGCATCCCTTGTTTTCTTGTTGGAGCCTTTAGATTACACTCAACTTCCACTGCTAGGATATGATACAGCCAGTGGTTCATGGCTACATCCTCATCTGTAAAAGATGACCAAACTACTGCCTGTGCAGCTTCTCAATCACTTGAAAAAAAGGTATTCTACTCTTTCTCAAGCATCATTTCAGAAGCCACATCAAATGACTCAATTTTTCAGAAAATAAATATTCAGTCTTAAAGTCTCCTAGGAGATCCAGAGCCTCATTTTAGAACTAGGAAAAAATAAGTTTCTTGGTACAATAGTGAGCAGCAGCTTCCTTTAGAAAAAAGGCTGCAGAGCATACCTGATCTCTTAGTTTCTAAATAAGCATGACAAAACCAAGCTGCTACACACATCTGATGCAACCCTCAGCCAGCCAATCATTCCAGTCTTTCAGTTTATTACAAGTAAAATTGTGTCTAATAAACACAAAAGAGTAAAGGCTTCCTGAAGAGCCAGAACCAGTAAATAACCTGCAGATACGAAAGAAAACGAATCACTTCTCAGAAGTGATGGCTTTATTTTTTTTTTCAGTTCTCATCTAAATTATTAAGTTACATAGCACTTAAGATAAGCTGCTATAAGGAGAATAAAAGATTCCTATTTTGAGACTTTTTTCTCAAAAAAGTCCCATGTTAGGTAAACTGTTTTATCACTACAAAAGAAGAAAAAAATTTTTAAAAGCCCCCTTCCATTAGCCTCAGCAGCTTTAGGATCGATCTCAAATTCATTTGTATCTTCCAGAGTTTTCATTTTCCTGTTTCATCAGGTTTTGAGTGCATTTGGAAAATGGCAGCTGCCTGCACTTTCTACAGGGTTACAAGGGCTGCCTTTGAACTCAGGTACCCACACAAGAAACAGATAAAAACATAACTAGAAATCCCTTATCTCTATCCTTGTCTCTTCTGGACTGGATTGTTGCACAACCTCCCAAGCTCATTCTCTCCTCTTTGCTTCTCTAACTAGAGTTTCATTTTCACCACAAATTAAAATGGCCAAGTCAGGAAAGTCAATGCAAGAAGATGAAATCTTAGCTCGGCAAAAGAGGAAAAAGAAATAAATCACTTACTTCGTGTATGATGAACTGTAAATATTTACTGATTAAATAGGTCTGACAGAAAACAGCAGTTAAGAATTTTACCTGTCCCTTCAAACATGTCGGGGTCCTCAACCAGGTTCAATAACATTTATTTTACAGAAATCATCAAAGAGGAGCACACAAATTTTAACAACTTGAATTTTTAATTTTGAACCATGTCATGGACTAGACAGATGTGAATAAAGAGCTGCTGACAAATATCAAGAGAGAGTAATAAACATTTTGGCTCTCCTCTGAGGTCCAATGATCTATGAGCAATCTGCAAGCAGTTCAGACACACACCAGCATTGTGACAGGTTTTTATTACTTTTGCATATGACAGGTTGAAAAAGTATTATATTGGGAAACTGACTGATTTAAATTACAAGGAAGCCTACTAGATAGCCAAAAGGCAGCTTTATTTTGTCTATCAATCCAATGCCTGATTCAAGAAACTTTTCTCTATTCTCTCTCTTGGATCGGGGAATATTCCTTGATTTGAATCACAGAACTGTAGGGGTTGGAAGGGACCTCCAGAGATCATTGAGTCCAACCCCCTGCCAAAGCAGGTTCCCTAGAGCAGGTCACACAGGTTGGTATCCAGACAGGTCTTGAATATCTCCAGAGAAGGAGACTCCACAACCTCCCTGGGCAGCCTGTTCCAGTGCTCCATCACCCTCACCATGAAGTTCCTTCTCACATCAGTGCAGAACCTCCTGTGGTCCAACTTGTGAGCATTGCCCCTTGTCCTGTCCCCACAGGCCACTGAAAGGAGGTGGGCCATCTCCCTTTGTCTCCCACACTGAGTATTTACAAACATTGATGAAATCCCCTCTCAGTCTTCTCAAGACTGAACAGCCCCAGCTCACTCAGCCTTTCCTCATTGGGGAGATGCTCCAGGCCCTTCATCATCTTTGTGGCCTCTGCTGGTCTCTCTCTGGGAGATCCCTGTCTTTTTTGTATCAAGGAGCCCAGAACAGGACACAGGACTCCAGGTGAAGCCTGACCAGGGCAGAGTAGAGGGGGAGGATCAACTCCATCCACCTGCTGGCTACGCTCCTCTTAATGCACCCCAGGATCCCATTGGCCTTCTTGGCCACCAGGGCACAGTGCTGGCTCATGGGCCAGCCTTTCATCCACCAGAACCCCCAGGTCCTTCTCCTCAGAGCACCTCTACAGCAGGCCATCCCCCAGCCTGTACTAATACATGCAGTTATTCCTTCCCAGGTGCAAGATCCTACACTTGCTTTTGGAAAAATTCCCTGTACAAGATCCACCCCAGTGAATACCTGGAAGACCTCAAGATTTAAACAAGTTTCAATTGTTTTCAGCTCATCTGAGTATTAAGACTTTACTCATACTTCAAAGCTGTCTGGGCAACATACCTCAAAAAGCCCTCACAGTCAAACTGTACATTCCAGTGCAGCACAAAAGCCACCTCTTCATCACCTTGAGACTGGCCTTACAGGAAAGTCTCTGAATTATCGTGGATTGTCTACAGCAACATTAGACATTTTGAACAAGCAATTTAATTTCCTGAAATGTTAGAGGGGAGTGAATAGCTAGGTAACAGACATATACAGAATGGAAAAAACCACCCTCCAACTCTAGCAGGTTTTACTTCATCAAAAGGAGGTCAAGTTTTACTGGACGAGAACCTTCACCCCTGTTCTTATAGAAGGCTCCAACAAGCATC
The DNA here is from genome assembly GCA_013399135.1 of Heliornis fulica. NCBI lineage: Eukaryota > Metazoa > Chordata > Aves > Gruiformes > Heliornithidae > Heliornis > Heliornis fulica. Next base: position 344,746 of record VXBZ01009166.1, read on the forward strand.
CCCTCGGAGCCAAAGTGGCTGCTGAGAACATCCCCACACAGTCATTATCATTTTAAAGAATGGAGAATGTTAGTCTGAATACATTCTCCATCATAAGCCTTCCTTCACTGTAACAGTGGCAGCACTGGTAGGCTGCTCCATTCTGCCTGATCAGAGCCAAACAACTGGCAATCTACTTCAATTTAATGGGAGAGGGGACAGGGAGATTTACATGGGCCATGTGCATCTTCCAGAAACAAACATTTTGTGTTTCAGGTTTCACTACCAGTAGCAGGAAATGTGCTAAAAATCTATTCTTGCAGGGAGCTTTCACACCCACATATCAGTCAACATAAGAAAAGGTGGCAGCAGCGCTAACAACTAACAGGAAACTCAAATACTATACTTGGTCCTACAAAAACATTTCAAATATGCTACTGGATACTTCCCTAGGCCAAGCAGGCATACAGAGTACTTTCAATGGCATTGTGGTTGCATGTTTTAATTACTACCTACCATGCTTTTGATTCTTGGCCATCAACTGTTGCTATCGCCATTACATCTTTTAAGTGCCTGCTCTTGGTAGCTGTGGTGCAACAAAGCAAGAACAAACCAGCAAAAGAAAACCATGTTGGTTCCAGGTTTGCCACTGAACTCATGTCACTGTAAAGTCAAATTTCCATCCCCATCTCTCAGGCCCTCCATAATAAAATAAAAGTCTGAACACCAGGGATACACAGTTTTACCAAAGAATCCAACTAGAGTTTTCCTACAGCTTTAGAGGGAGCTGGGTGATAAGACCAAGGGCTGCAATCGTGCTCAGCTCTCACCAAGGTCAAGAAAACTCAACACTTTAACAAGCTGCAGCTTGTGAGAACCTCAGCCTAATTCATACATAAGGACTGCTATTTTAGGAATAAAAACCTGTGGTAAAGCTGCCTTAGACTAAGTTACTTTGTTTCCAAATTCTTTGCCCAAGCTACAAACCAAGCATTTTAATTAAGGTCTCCTAACTGCAGTCAGTGTAACTTGGGGTAGGGGGAAGGGAGGAAATATCCTTTTCCACAGTCCACTGGTATCAAAGCTGAAAGGGGGAAAAAAGAAAGTAACTTTAAAAATACACATTAACTGTAGTAAATGTTCTACCTCCTTTCTGTGGTTTGAGTAGTTAATTTTTCTGTTGGAAGAAAGCTCTCCTGTCTAGTTCTACAGAACTTTTTCATGATGACAAACAGGAGAAACTAAAAACTCTGGAAAATTGGGAAAGTTATTTGTTAACATGAACTGCCACAGCACGTCAGACTGTGGGTCCAACCTACTCTGTCTCTAGAGTGGCTTTTCTCTTTGTTCTATAGTCAAGGACACAAAAGAAACATCCCAAAATACTGTTTTTATTCAGTGATCTCTTGCAATCAGAGCTACACTGTTTCATTGCCACTGCAGAGGAAAATATGCCAAAAAGGAATTGGATTAAGCCTTACTTTTTAATAGATTATTCAAGGCAAATGAGAGATCAATACACAGCACCAAAATATTGTGCCAACCCCCACCCAAACAATACTTATTGTGAGCTAAGATGCAGCACTACACTGATCAGGAAACTGCTTAACACAGAAGCAAAAAAAAAAAAAAAAACAACCCCAAAAAAACCCCCACCAAAAAAACCCAAACAAAACAAAACCACCAAAACTGAAAAGCTGGTGGTTGGCACAGCACACATGGAAGTGACAGTCTGCTGCAACTGTAACTCTGTACTACCCACCTGAGTGTATTTTACTTAGAGAAAAAAGACAACTTCCCAACAACCCTATGCCTTTCTCATTCAATGACTTCTGACTCCTTCTAGCATCACTTTGTCAGACTCGTTGTTACCTCAAATGTGCACTTACATCTAACCATTCTCTTAGAAATTCACAACTAAACTATTCACCACAGCTGACCAGCAGCAATCATGTAAAATCCTCACTACTCTCCAGAATTCAGGGAGACATGAGCTTAAATGCTAAAGATCTCTGTGTGTGGTTTGGTTATGATACGCAGCACCAGCAATAACCTATTGTTTACTCCAAGGAAAGGCAGCCAAGAGAGGCTTTAAAGTACATTTAGATCTGAGGATAGTTAGAGAACCACTGTTTTTACTGCTAAAATCAAGTTTTGGTCCCAGAGGAAACTCTACATTGAGGTGCAGTGCTATCTGAAAATAGGCAATCCATAATCCATCACTAGTAAACAACAAAAGTGACAAAGATCAATGTCCTATAGCATATAGAAGCGTAAAGCTACACTCACATCACACTACCAAAGGTATCAGAAGGGAAACTAGCTAAAGAGTTCTTGAAATATTGTTAGTCCCAAACAAAAGCAATTTAAACTTGGGGATGTCTATGACCAAAGATTTTTCACTCTACTGAATTGTGAATGAAACAAAATTCAGAGCACAAATCCTCCCAGATGCTGAGAACTGGGCCTAAAATAGCATCAGAAAGAGAAAGAAAATGTAGCTTCAAGCCCCTATCTAGCAGCCAGCCTGTACTTTCTATTCCTCAAAGTGTTCTGTAATTTTGGTTCTACACAGACTAGGAAAAAAAAAGTCAAAAAACCTACTCTCTTCAAAATTCACACGGTCCTCTGTAAGAGTCTCTAGGCTGATCTATTCCTTGAAACTAAAGGAAAGTTTACACCAAAATGTCAAACCCTAAAGTCAACTTATAGCCACATCCAGTGGTTGCCCACCTGGAAACTGATGTCTCTTCCTACTACAGCCCCAGCTCCTGCTTGCAGTCCACACAACCACGAACAGCCAAAGGCAAAACACAAACCATTTTCTCTCCACAGATTAACCCATCTGTTAAAAGTTGGTGATACTGAAACAGAAAACTTCTACTGAGTGACAAAGGGTGCTGCTGCTCAGTTTTACACCATCACGTACTATTTGCACAGCACATGGTACCCCACCCAGCCCAACGTGCCGGCAGCAATACTCCTCTTTTACTCATGTTTTCCCTCTTTCTGCTAGATAGAGTGTGCAACTACTACTTTTTTTCCCCAGCCTTTCATCCAAATAGTAGACTTGCTTAGTTCCTTTTTGCTTTTCCTCCCTCACATACACTTACACACACAGTTACAGAAGTTTTCTTTCTGTGCTCCAAAACTACCACTGACAGCTCCAGTGAATTAAGCTCCTTCTTTGTCAGCAAAACAAGGGCAGCACCACAGGCAACCTCTGAACAAGCTCCCTCCATCCTCCTCTTCACACCCTCCACCTAGCAAGAGTATCTGAATGCTGAGCTTCGCACACAGCTCTATCATACCAGGGGCCTTGTCAAGACTCTCTGATAACGGGGCTTACCCCAACTATCTTGCAGAACAGTACCGTTAACGCCACGCATGACGGAAACACGAGTGTGTGAAAGAGCACATTATCAGCACACACCTGCACCAGACAGCACAGTAACTCTAAACCATACGGCTGGCCTGACTGCATGCAAGTCTCTGCCTCAAGACTGACAAAGTAAATTGTTTTAGACAACAGTATGAAAGACACTGAGTTGAAGTAACTCTTAAAGCCATACCCGAATCTACAGAAAGGCAATGTTAACTGAAAACCAACAAAAAGACCAGAAAAAAATAAAATAAATCAGACAATAGATGTGTGCAGATTTTATGTGAACATAAGCTATACATTTGGCATAAATTTTACAGAGACAGGGCTTCTGTTACTACTGCAGCACTAGCAGTGTACTTCACTTCTGGAGAGTGATCCTCTACTAGATTACCACTCAGCCTGGTCAGGCAGCAACTGTGGATCTGGACATTCTCTCTTCAATCACAAGCGGGTTTTAGCTCCCACAAAAACCTCCACTGTTTGTTGTAAATCACAGATGAGCATGCATCAGACGGAGTTAGAAGATGGCTCCTAAGCTGTACACAGTTTTTAGTTGTTTCTCCTCCCTCTTTTGCAAGCTTTTTATTTTTAGCAGAAAGTCTTTTCTCTTTGGGGAAAAACTTTTGACTTGTGAACTTCTTACAACATCTTGACTGAATTATTTTTAATTGGTCAAGAGCCAGAGTGTTTGACTAAAATGTTGCACGTCTATACATTCACTAAAAATAAGTAATGACTATTTATTTACAGGTTCAGAACAAAGACAATGCAACAGAAGCAGCCTTATACTTGCTCCTATCTTACTCGCAGCAAAACTAGAGAATATACAACACGCGCTGATAGCCTCCTTACATTCCTGTGATGTCAGGAATGAAAGTGAGTTCAAAAATGCATTTAAAGGTTCATGTGGAGCAGCCCCATCTGTGGCTATTAAACTTCGTACCATGGACATAACTGCTGCCACCAGAGTCTGTAAACAAGTGACAGAGAAGACAAGAAGGGCTGACAAGCAGAAGGTGAGCACATTTGCTATGTGCCTCATGCTTTCTCTTAAGCATCTGCTACAACCTTCATTCAGGTCCCAGCTGGCCAGGTACAGGTCTATTTGCCTGGCCTCATGCTCTTCAGCTGGCTTGTCAACCAGAACACCTCTAAGAAGTTAGGGTCTCTGCTATAAAACAAAACATACTGATGAACTTGTGCAGCAGCAACCTTGCCCTTCCCCTGTGCTACCCTCTCACTCTCAACTGGCAGCAAGGAGAGCCCATACTGGCTGCATCAGTACCAGACTCCAGTGACAGCAAGCAGAGGGGACTGAATCCTCAGCGTGTGAAATATCCTGAACCAAGACATGGTTTTGAAATACAAAGGAACAGCATGTTCCTCACAGAGAAACATCTGCATGCAGCTGTATGACACGCAGACAGAACTAAAGAGCAACAATTATCAGTATTCACATTCATCTCCATGGTTCATTTTCCAACTGCAAGGAAACAAGCAAGATCTTTACTGAAAGACATTTAAGAAATAACATACACTATGGGGTTTAAGTGGTCATTGATGGACTTGCTAAAAGTGCACATTGCTAAAACGGGCAGGATTTTGTAGCCCACCCATACAAATGATGACACTTTCCATCCTTGCAGTAAAACCAGGCTGACAATACATGGAATAACCCCAGTCATTACACCAATTCTTTTAATGATGAAAGTCGTTTTGGAGGGGTGGGGAGAAAGGACTGGCAGGGCTGTGGCTGCCCAAGGCACAGGCGTGGCACACCACAACCAGACCTTTATGATATCATTTCCTTCCAGCACCATTAATCACCCCAGACATCACCTGGTCTATCAGCTATTAACCAATTGCCTCAACATGCAGATAACTTTATCAAGGTTAGGCAGCAAGACTCATTACTAAGCACTTCAACATGCATGGTGCCAAAGGCCTTGTTTCCAAAGAATCTTCTAAACTATTTCCTTCTGCTGTAAAAAAGACATTACACTACTACAGGTACTTATCCATATCTAACACAGGAGGGAAATTAAGAGTAGAAAGTCACCAGCACTTTAAACAACACAAATTCAGAAAAGGACAACTGTGGTACTGCTTATGGCCAAAATATTTTCTCAAACAACCTATTTTTAGCACATTAGCAGTTTTCAACAGGGATAGACCCCCTAGACATGCACAAAAGTCCATGGTGTGGTCTAAGAGGACAAACATATGGCTTCATAATGACGGCCAGAAGCATCCTGGTATCACAGCTCAAGACTTAGCAAAAAACAAAATATTACAGACACATCTCACTCCAGCATTTTTCCTCCTTTGTCAGCCACACCATGGAGAACTCGGTTTCACAAAGCAATACCTTGGGACCAAGGCCCAACATGCAGAACCAATGTGTTACAGGGGGAAAGAACCAAAGATGGCTTGTTGACAAAGAGGAAGAAAAGCTTGTGAGGAATGTAATGAAGAGTGAAAATAGACTTTTTTTTTTTTTTTTTTTTGAGGAGGAGGAAGGAACAACTTTAAATTCTTCCAAGCAAGCAAGCAAGCATGACTCAGCAGTATGTGACAAGACAAAAATGCAACGCACTTTATATCCTCACTATATGGCATCTGAAGGGAGAAGATTAAACAGCTCAACACAAACTGAACCTGCTTCCAAGTTCTGGGTCTTTCCTGAAGTGCTATAAAATCTAGAAACATGACTCTCTGCTCCAGAGATGAGAGCCCTCAGAGTGACCTCAGTGACTGCACACCCTCCTGCCCTCACAGGTCGTAGGGTGGATGTGGGAAACAGCAGACTTCTGCTTTGGTTCCAAATTCACAGGAATTGTTTGACAGGATTTGTATCAGTGGCAAATCACATTGCAGACAAAATAATCCAAGCACTGCAGTTGGGAGGAAAA
>VXBZ01009166.1:351112-381907 GCA_013399135.1 Heliornis fulica
CCCCCCCCAACGAAAAAGTAATTTTGAAAGCCATTCTTCAAGCAGACGGTTGTCCTCCAAACACAAGAGAGAACACTAACCAGTATTTGTGTAGTATTTGGACAGTATGTTAAGTACCAGCAGTTTCCTCCTTAATCATATAAAGGGCATAACTCCTTCTGAGGAGAGCTGAATTCCATCAGTACAAAACAAACCATTGTTTGAAGGACCAAACACTGAACTCAAAAATGAGAAAAAGATAGAAGATTTGTTCAACACCACTATGGCATGGATGCAGCCAGCACAGGTGCTTACTTTATCCATTATCACTTTTATTTTAGTGTTTCACATGCTCTGTTTCCTTGTTTCCTTGGAACATGATCAAGAATGTCACCTCACTGAAGTGTCAACCACTGAGATGAATAGCACATTATCTGGCCAATATCAGGAGATATGCTGTCAATCCATGCTGCTCAGGTGCAGTACATTAAGGCACACATTTTTTGTCACCTCTGACACCCCTCTCATGTTGAGTCTGTATTTCCAAAAAAGCTGTGCACATTTAGGCTGCAGCCTAGACTTCCTCAGTCATAACTCCTGAATTAGTAAAAGGATTTCAAACTACTTGATGTACACAAAGAACTGTTTCTCTAGCACCTTCTGTGGTATTACAGATTGGACCAAACCAGGGACAGTGGTGACCCCAGGAGAGATCAACATCTCCGGGTTGAAATGGGTCAACAGGCCTGTATCATTCCCAGAATGTTTGTCCAAGCTGGTCTTAACAGTCTCAAGTAACAAATTTCACTGCCTACCTAGACAATTACAGTATCTTGTCCACATACCTATCATCCTTCCTTCTTGGCACAATGGAAGCCCACCACTTTTTGTTCTACCTATAACAAAACTGGGGAGTACATCTTTTAGGGAGGAAAGTGTAAGCAGCATGTGTGTGTTTGGTCCCACCCAACCTCCCGTAAAACAGTTTTTTGCAGTATCCAAAAATTCATTTCCAGCCTCCTCTTCCTCATGTTAAATCACATAGTATAATATGTCATATTTTCAAGATCTCCAACCCTTCTCACTGCTTTGTTCTGTCCACTTCCCAGCTGATCTGCCTCTTCCTTGAAATGACGTGCCCCAAACCAAAGGTGAGGCTACTGCAGCAGCAGTTGCCTTATCAGTGCTGGGCAGAACAGAGGCAATACTTCATCTGCTTTCAGGCTCTGTTCCAACTTATGTACCCCAAGATAACATTTGAGGTTTTTTTGTTTGGCAACACTGTCAATTTAGCCTGTGATCTGCAAAAGAATGCAGATCTTTCTCTGAAGGGCTGCCACCTGACCAAGCCTATTATTGTTCCTTGCTGCGTATCAGTCCAAACAGGTTGTGGTAAAGGGATGTACCATAAGGACGATGCAAACTTCCTGAACCCGAGGTAAATGATTGCTAGACCATGGAACAGAGTCCTATGAAAGGGTGATTGTTACAGGCTCTTCTGTTGCAGAGAGGCTGCCCTCCATGTTCCTGTGAAATGGTTCTGCATGTGTAACGCAGTAAGCTTTTTGTGAGAAGGATGCCTACCAGTAAGCACTCTCAGAGATTAAGAAAATGCATATATATACATGGTTCTTCTGGCATGTAAAGTCTTCTCTACAGACTGTTGGAAGAAGGAGCAGGAACCCAGAAACACAGCAAACTTCTCCAAGAAAATACATGGGGTTTTTGTTACTACCTTCCACACGTTTTAATGTCTCAGTGTATTTTCTACCAGTAGCCTAGTTTAAAGTCTTTGTTAGAGCTGATGGCAAAGAAACTCACCCACCCATCCAGCCCCCAGTTACTTCTCATGATATAGTATTTCAGACTAACACAAGCAACAATGGGAGCTATTGATCAACTCACATAGGTTTTATTTTTATGGTTTTTAAGGCGGTAAAAGCTAACTGGCACAAGCCAGACATTTAACAAAAGTAGTATTTAGGGGGTTTTGTGGGGAATTGGTGTTAAAGAAAATCCCCTGAGTCCTTCCTGGAAAAAATATGTGATACACTTCATAGGCTGCTATATAAAGAAACAGATTAATTTAATACCCTCAAACCAGCATTATTCTTCAATCTATCTTAAAACTTATGTTTAGATTCTCATGCACAGGCCATGGCACACAAGAGACCGCAAATAAAGTTTAGAAGATGAAAAGAGAGCCATACAGATCTACAGCACTGACAACAGTGTTTACCATTTTATGGTGGATTTACTAAACTGAGTAGCTTCTCACACGTGCTAAAAGAAGGCTTTACTATCTATCACAGAAATGAAAAGAGCAGAAGTTGAAATATCAATTTAGCTTTAAGAAAATAATAAACCAAACAAGTTTGACTCACACAGAAATTTAAAGTAGACACACTAATATTTTGGTAGTGAAAAAGTCATTGGTTGCTATATTCAGCTGATCAATCTGGGATCACCGTAAAATAGCTTAATCATCACTCAATTTTAAAAAAAAGCAAACCCAAAACACAGAAACAAGACAGCTCAACTCACCACGCTGACCTGTTATACCCAAATGGTCTTCAGCACAGGTGATGTATGCTCTAACAGAAGTGACGTACCCAAAGAAAAGTACATCCTCTTGCATAAACCAAAACTAAAACCTGCTGACTGGATGCAGGCAGCAATTCAAGAATGTGATCCCAAGTTTGAGAACAGTCCTCAGCAGTATGTAATACCCGGGAATCCAAACCGGATCAAGAAGCCTTTGATGCCAATGTGTCAATGAATGCTATCTGTCTGTCACAGATGAAATCCCAGAGAGGGAAGATGACAGCTCAGTTTCTCACTAAAAAGACAATTGGGCTTTACTAGAAGCTATTCTCAATTATTTAACTTCCATCTTTGTCTTTTGTGGGAAGATTTTGATTTTCTCTGAATTTCCCAAGAACTTTTTCTTGCCAGATGTTCACACTGCTTTCATGAGAAAAAACACAGCACAATAGATCTGACCGTAAATAGTTTGGACATTAATATGTACAAGCACAGCTCTTCTGCCTGCTGAATCACTGATTTATCACGACACAGATTACATCTTCAGGCAACTCTTCACGCTATAAAGAAGAAATTCTGACTCAAGCTACCACATTACAATGCAAACCTACAAGTTATACATGTGAATGCTTTTGCCCAAAATAACCGAGAAGCAGTTTATAATTCAAAATGGGCTGACTTTACATTATCTCCTCTTGGATGAAGCATATACTACTTCACCTCACATCGCTGTAACTTATTCATGCTATAACCTTACTGGCTTGCATCTCTGTGGTGCCCAGAAGAGATTACATTAACAGATGACATGCAGAAGAGCTACCAGGGCTTTTACAGAGCAAACAGCCATTAGTAACTGTCTGCACCTCACTAATCTGAACTAGGGCCAAACACACACAGCTCATTTACTGAGCAGATATATGCATGGTTCTGTACTACCACCACTCTTCATACGTCATGAACAGGAGTTTTTTATTCACAATGTCCAGAAAGACCTGGCAGGACATCTATGAGTGTTTTACAAAAGGATAATAGGGGTATCCAAGAGTCTTTACCACCACCTTCAATTCACACCACAGCTGTGTCATCTCCACAGCTGTGTCATCTCCATAATGGAATGGAGCATATCCATTTCCCTAACCTTCCATTAGTGCTTGTGCACCTGCACAGTGACAACCCTTCCAAGGTCAATGTGATGAGCAGGGAACTGATTGGATTGACAGTCTCTGCCAATTGCATAACCACTAAACCCAGCTTGAGACAGATGATGAGACCAAGCTGCTAGAGGAAAGGAGGAACTGTTCCTTTCAGCAGTGGCAGGCACACATGACAATATCAGAACTACACATTTACACCAACCTCCTAAATCCCCATTTCTAAGTCCCTAGAAATCTTGTCTTACTTTAGCAGGCCCTAAATACTATATATTTTGCCAATACCCAGTTAACTAAATCTCTGAGGCTGTGCCATCAGCTTAGTAGAGCCAAACACAGAGACTGACAGGAAAGTCTACTTGAGACACACAAACTAGACTCTTGCATGCTGCAGTCCCGTAAGATGTCCCAGTCAGGGAACTGCAGTGGCAGCATATATGCTAGAATGCAGAAAATACTAAGTTCAACACTAAGGACAGTGATCTAGCAGCTTCACTAAAAAACAAGACAATTTGGCACTAGTAGCTTTCTTAAATTGCCTCCTGACTAATAAATTCACCGAGGAGTTAAGAAACCTGTACCAAATGCCCTGTTCCACAGAGGAGAGCTGAATCCCACATGACAACTCAAATAGGAATGCCCTCTTATCAGCAAGGCTGAGACAGAGGCTCAGTTCTCATTGCTGAAACTGTACCAATGTGCAGAAATAAACATAAAGGTTTACGTAGAAAGCAGTTGCTAGGTGGAACCATAAACTGCTGTGGGAAGTGGAGAACATAACTGAGGACGCACCTCATCCCAAAGGAGTGCCCCTGCCACAGTACTACAGACAAGCACAGAAGATGGCTTTGCTGGCACAGAGGAGGGAGATCACATTCCTCCCTATACATGGCTGCAGGTTCAGCTAGAGGATCAGAGAGAGCCTGGCTCACCTTTGGATTCAGTCTCCCCTGAGGACATCAGCTGGAAAGCTTGAAACTGGGCTTCCCACTTGTCAGGCAAGTGCTCTGTCCTCCAGTTTGACAGCTCTCAAGGTGCTATCCAGGGACCAATAATACTCTGCAAAAGGCCTGTAAAACCACACTGCCTTTTCACTCAGCACATCACTCAGAAGCCTGAAAGAGACACAGAAGCATTAGGGGCTGCAGTGGGCTGTAACCCAACCTTTTGAGAGGTAGATATCACCACAGGCACTGCTTTCATCTCTGTGGGCTATACCTGGAAGGCACAGCCAAGGCTGTTACATTCTACAAGCAATACAGCTAAGGTAGGATGTATCTAGCATGTCACAATGAGGACTAACACACAGGTGTGTCCAAGGGTTTTTGATGGAAGCCAGATTACCTTGGGGACACAAAGGCAAACACCCCAAGACACTGTTCAGGCCAGACAACTGCCCGGAGAGCCAAACATTACTGGAACTTTAGATAATCAAGTGAAAATTTTAAGAGAAGGCCTGTAAGTTATCGTAACAAAACCTGTAGAATTCAGATGCCAAAGTTTAGCAGGGAAACCTACTGAAATCCAGTGGCTTCAGTTACGCTTTAGAAGACTGATAACAACATGAGGAAAGCATTTAAGGAACCTAGTTGGGCTTTGTTGAGCAGAAACCTGAAGACAGGCCTGCCTGTGCCCCAAAGCAGCACCTTAAAAGTCCCCTGCCTGTCCCAAGGGGCAGTGCGAGTGTGTCCACATCTCATTTCAGCTAAGACAACATAACATTTCAGTTTAGTAGTGCTGCAGGATACAAATCCTGGAACCACTCTGAAGCAAGCGGTCAAGCACTCACACCATTTCTCAGAGCTGGTTCCAACAGATTTTTGAAGTATCTCTCCCTGATGCCTTTAAGACACCAGTGCTTTGCACTAGAAGTGGCTGCACTGGCAAACTACAAAGAAATCACCATTTTTCTCATCCTATCAATCCCCCTGATTAAATCCAGCATGCTTCATTAGGAGCCTTCTCTTACTTTCCTGCATTGTAGAGCTGCTTCACTGCAAACCCGTACAAACAAAATCAAACTCTGTAGTCACCCAGAAAGTATATCCCTAGGCAACAGGCAAATAAATTCCAAGTAACAGTCACCATAAAGTACATAGAGTAGACAGACAGACACACAGTCCACTAATGAGTGAATCACTGTACAGGAATGAGTACACTTGCCTTTTTTCTATCATGCACGGTATTTCTGGTAAGACATATATTGAGCTTGGCACCACTTTTTCTACAGCCACAAAAGCTGACAAACACACAGGTTATCGAGTAGATATTATGCATAAAATACTTGAAATCTTTGCCTAAACGAACGCAGCTTCCCACTGGTTACGGTGGAAGTTATCGGGCAAGAAAACAGAGCATCCCAGACATCAGTGGAACTTGCTCCAGTAACCATACTGGTCTGTAAACCAAACACTTAAAGCTGCTTCTACAGAAAGGCTAATATTACATGCTTTTAAAAATACCGAGGCATGGCTGAACAGACATATCTAACCCATGTTTGTAAATGCTATTCAAAGTGATATTAGCCTGTACAGAATGAGCCTAATTTTCATCAAGGCGATAGTAATGTGTAGCAAGGGAGACACTTTGGGGTCAATTTTCACAGCACTGTGAGGACGTAAAACTATTAATAAATTTGTACAATACACAAAGATATTGTAGATCCGTGTTATGTAACAAAAGTTTAAGGAATTTCTGAAGCAGAGAAAAATGAAGTAAAGAAGAGAATGAAGTCAAAAAGAGAAACAAGGACAGTGGAGGGCAGAAAGTCAGTTTTGGAGATTCCTAAATGTAAGAAGCTAACAGCACATAACACCAAGAACAAAAGACAATTACTACAAAAAAAACCTGTTGAAGTATTTCTTGAAATTCCCCTTAGTTTCTGAGCATGAAAACCAAACTATAACAAACCTCAAGCCCACCCTCCTCCATGACATTTTTCTTATTATTAGAGATTAAGGTGTATTCTTTGAATGTCACAATAACTAACCAAAATTCTCTTAGACGAGGTCAAAGCTTAGCAGTATTCATCCAGAAGTATTTTGTTGGGAAAAGTCACATGAAATTCAAAACACCATTAAATTGAAACGTGTAGCATGTTCTACACTTAAAAAAAACCAACCCAAACTCTTAAGTTTTGCTGAAGTTTGACAGAGAGGATACAGAATGCCAAGAACACAAGCTGATGTAAAAGCTTCTGTCACTTTCTCAAAATAGTTCTGTTTCTTCTGCCTCCTTCATCTTTACAGAAAGGAACAAGCACTGCCAACAGAAATTTCAGAGGGATTGTTTTTAGCATGATGCTTTAACAAAGCGCATCTGAAGTCTCATAAAACATATTCTGCAAAGTTTGAACAGACTTCAAGGAAACCAGGACACAGGTTATTTAGAATATCTTCAACTATGAAAACTGATTTCATATACTTGTTATAAACTTACTAGCAGAATGAAATGAGTAAGAAAAAGCTGTTATTATCAGAAGCTGAAATGCATGTGTCACAAGACCTTGGACTCACATGGAGTTTACACTTCCAATTAAATAATAAAGTTGTGTAACTGCATATAATATCCTCTAAACTATTCAGATAAAGTTTAATTACAGCTTGTCAAATTAACCTTTATCTTTGGGACTGCACAAAACAGATGCAATTATACTACCTCAGACATCCTGCTCATGTCTCCGATGACTACAAGCTCACTTAGACATTCATACACCCGTTTTATGCATTTCTGCACAACACGAAGGAAAGTTGGTCCCAGTTACATGCCTCTTCCCAATAATAACAACTCGGCTTCAGCTCCAAATCTCAGCAATGTCCGCAGAGCGCCCAAATGAGGCTCTCTCAGCGGGAGTACCGGAGACCTCTTGGTTAGCGGCAGTCAGAAATTTACCCGTGCAGCAGAAGAGGGCCGTGCCAAGTTTCCCGGGAGTGTGCGGCTGCCGCCCAGGTGAGCGGGAGGCTGAAGACCTCGGCAGCGGCCCCGCAGGCACAGAGCCGGACACCCCGAGGGCACCGGCCAGCCCTGCCTCCCGCCGGTCCTGGCGGGCACAGCCACTGAGGGCAGCCACGCACCGAGCACGCAAAACGCCCGAGGACCAGCGCAGGCCACGGCCGAACCCGGAGGGGCCCGGCCCCAGCCCCATCCCGGGGCCGCCGCGCCCCTCAGCCGACGCCCGTCCAACAGCCCCGGCGTCCGCCCCGGCGCTCCCCGCGGCGAGGGCCGCCTCCTTACCGGCACAGCTCGGCGAAGGCCTGGAAATTCAGCTTCCTGATCTTCTTCTCGCTCAGCCAGTAGCCCACCCGCTTCCCCTTCAGGAAGGTCTGCATGGTGCCGGCCCGGAGAGGCGGCGGCCGCCCCGCGAGGAGAGGGATCGCCCCGGGGCGGCAGGGACAGCCCGGCTGCCGCTCGCACTCGGCGTCCGCGAAGCAATGGCTTTAGAAGAGAAAGGAAAATCAGTCGGTCCCCCGCGGAGGACGCCGGCGCTACCCCTCACCCGCCCGCTTTGCGCCGCTGAACCGAGCTAGGCGCAGCCTCCGCCGCCACCGGCGAGCAGCCCCCGACAGGCCTTGCCCCGCACCGGCAGGCGGCTCAACGAGGAGGGCGGAGAAGGTGCCTCTGCCCGTGGCAAAGCCGTTGCTCCCCGCCAGCCCGCCCGCTGCCAGCCACGGAGCGGCCAGCCGAGCAAGGCATGCTGCCCCCGCCGCCGCGGCACCCTGCCGCCCCTCTCCCGGGCCGCCTCCGCCCGCACGGACCCCGCCGCCGGATCGCCTCCGTGCCCGCCCGCTGCTGCCGCTGCTCTTGCCGCTGCACGACCGCGGTGCTGCCGCAGCCTCTCAGCTCCCCATTTGCCCGCTATTCGCGGCCGCCTCCACTTCCTCCTCCGCCTCGTCCCCTCCTCTCCCCGCTCCCAGCCCACAGCACCGGGGCGGGCGAATGGGTGNCGAATGGGTGGGCACTCAACAGCAGGGCACACCCACCGCACCGCGACCCCGCTCGCACCGAGGGAACCCACCCGCCGCCAGAAGAGGGCGGCCGGCACCTCGCCGCCGCTTTAAAGAGACAGTGTCCCGTTGTCGGGCCGGCCCAGCTAGCGCACGGCTGTCCCGGCGCGGACCCGGACTGGCCCGGTTGGCGGAGCGGCCGTCCTGGCGCAGCCCCTGCCCCGCTGAGGGTACCGCACCCCGGCAGGGCTCAGCCCGGGGCTGACGCTGTCGCTTCCCTGCCTTGCGACTCTGCCCACCGCAGCCTGCTGCCCGCACGGCAGGGGGCATCCTCCGGTCCCTGCCGAGCCGCTCCCGGGCGGAGAGCCCGGCGCCTGCCCGCCGAGAGAGCCGATCCGTTACCCGGGAGGGAGGGCCCGCGCTGCCCCCCTGCCTAGCCCAGAAGGGGAACAAAGGGCGCTCGGCTATCTGCGTTAAAATTCAGGGGAACACTCGGGTTTGTAAGTAAAACGTTCCACAGCCCCACGGAGGGAGCCCCAGGGGTCTGCGGCTTGTGCCTTCCACTGGCAAACCCCTCCTGAGGGGGGCTTCCCGAGCCGCGCCCCGCCCGGCCTTGGCCCGGGCCCGGCTCTCCCAGGGATGGGATGCCGGCAGAGCCTTCGCCCAGTGCGCTCTGGGAGCGATGAGCAGTGTCATGTTGGTTTCCAACGGCAGAACAGCTTATACAGCTGCTTATGTCTCCTGTGAGAGCTACTGAACACGGTTACTCGGTATAAACGTGTAGAATATCTTTCACAGAAAAAAGGTTCCAGTAAATTTGAGTTTTCTCTGCAAACCTCAGTATCTTCCTTCTGGCATGTGGCAAGCATCTGTAGGGATTTAACAAAAGTTTTAGTAACATCTATTTCTTATTTAACTTTTTTTCCTTCCCTTGTCTCTCTTCTTGTTGGAGAAGGCAGACAATTGCCAGCATGAGCTGGCATTCTGATTTTTGGCTTGTGCATCCCTAAATACCGAGGCAGCTGTTCTGTGCTTCATTTTGGAGGAAGAATATTTCAGTCTGAATTACTGTGGTATCTCGCAGCACAAGTATAATTTTCCCATCTTTGTTTCTCCCCTTCATTTGGAGCGAGTACCATCCAGCCTGAACATTCTCCTCTGTCTCTTTGGGAATGAAACACATAGATTTTATGGTAATTTCCCAGAGTGGTTGGCAGTACCCACAATGCTGAACTGAAATGCAGATGATGCTCCTATGATAATGCTGTCAACCAGGCTTGGAGCTCTGAAACTGCTCAGCGAGTTCTGCTGACTCACTGTTCCACAACAAAAACGGTTTAGTAACTTCAGCAGAGTATTGGAAAGGTGGTAGAAACATCTATTCAGAGGAGAGAGGGGGGAAAGCCAGAAAATCCTGTATGGAATGGGTCGTTTTCCTAGGGAGCAAGTAGAGCCCATTTTAGGTTCCTGTCAGTCATTACAGTAACAGTGAAGTCATCCCAAACCAAGTGTACATTAGAACATAGGGAGGGAGTAGAATCCCCTGCAAACAGCTCATACCAGTGTTATTTAAAAATTCATACATACTTTTTCGCCACTTGTGGTGGCTTTGAGGAATTAATGTACTTATTTTTCTCCTTCATCCTAAATTATTTGCCACTTATGTTATAACCACTTTTTATCTTAAATTCATACATTTTTGCACAGATCATTAATTACAACTAGTACATTTATTTTGATAACATGATTTCTGCCACAGGAATGTAAATATTTTAGAGAAGTGTGCTAACTTCAGGAAAATTTGTTACTCGGGTCCAAAACTTGTCACAGCTGTTTATAATACTCAGGTCCAAATACAAGACTTAAGCATTATAAAAATTAAGTAGAAAACCCAAAACAATTTGAATTTCCTACTTTTAAGTGCTTCATTTTGCTAATATCAATGCTTTATTTCAGCTGTAATTTCACTGGACTTATTTTACACTTCAGTTTATTAAAAATTGCATTGGTAGATTAAGCTCACAATTTATATCTGTATCAGAATGGAATATTAATATATTGATATATGACATTGAAGCCATCTTCATAAATTCTTTCTGAATATTTTTTTCTTTAAGAAAGGTCACAGTTTCAGATGAATTCAAAACACAGTCTGCTGAGACAAAGATTTATGAACTTCTTTCCAGATATGGGAGGGCAGGTTTTCAGAGGTGCTGAACATTCTTGGCTCCTATGGAAATGAAGCACAGGAGCTACAAAGGAGGAATTTGCTTTCTCTGGTACAGGCAAACTTGAAAGACGTGTATTGGAGACCAGATTCAATTTTAGGATGGAGAAAGCTGTTGAATTCCTTCATTTGAAATTGCCTTTTTTTTTAATCTTAACCTTTGAACAATTTCAGATGTGGGAAATAGAGTTCATCTGGTGCACCACTGTACTGCATTTTGCTGCGCAGTGTTACTAAATAAATTACAATCCTCTGTTTACACTGCAGAGCCAGTTCAGGCAATGCCAAACCTGTGACCACACCAAGCCCCGGGGTAATGTTTACCCAATTCCTGATCAGGAGCAAGCTGACTATTCCTGTGACTATCTGTGGTCCAGCATTATAAGCTGCTTCATGCTAATTAAAGGGGTGAGGGTTGATTAAGATCTAGAGCCCTTCGGCAATCAGAACTATCTTCCTCTTCATCTTAGCTTCAGGTACAGGTCAAAGCAGGTTTCCCTTGTTTAGCTGGAACCTCTCACACCTTGTCTTCTAACCCTTTCAACAAATACAGGGGCTCTGACAAGGTAGGACATTTGCAATGTGGCACAAGTTAGAGAAGTGTCATGGGAGTTCATTTTAGAACAAGACAAAGCATCTCCACTCACTTCATTAGTTACTGAATTATATTTTCTCAAGGAATGATTAAGAACAATTTTATCAGTACCTGCCAAAAGTCATCTGGATCTTTTGCAAGGAGCAGAAAGAAAAAAACTGCCCATAGTTTAAGCTTTTTACATTTTATTTTTTATTACTGCAGGACAGATGTTACTCTGCTGCAGATGGGCTGAGCCTTCCATTCCAGGAGAGGCCTCCCCTTTCTCCGGTTGGTCAGACCAACAGGTCAGATAACATGCGAACATGGCACTGCTGGAATGAGCATGAAAAACGCACTCACATACTACACCACATCCTCTTGGCTTTGAGTGCTGGTGCTGCACATCATGTGGAACTGGCTATCACCAGTGAGGATGCTAGAGAGAAGCATGATGGGTAACCATTTCCTCAGGTTTCTGCTGTATCTACAACCAGTTAATTACCACAAAATTCATAAAAAGGCCAGGTATGGCTTCTTTTCATGGTGGTTCACTAGAGGATACCTGTGAATGAAGCTGAGCTTCTCCAGTTTATGGTTGGTTTTTGCCTGACTTATGGCAAAACTCAGCTAATGTCTGGAAACTTTTCTGAATGTACTCCTGACCAGCAGCTTTTAAATTATTACATAATGATAAACAAGTGAAAATTATTACTCAGGGATGAAAGCTCATTTCTGGTTTTTGTGTTCCAAATCACAAAGAATATCTGCAGTCAGGGAACAAACTTCAGCCAGGTGCCACAGGGGTTCCTGCAGTGGGTTCTGGAGGGAAAGCCCTCTTGTGTCACTTTCAGCTCAGCTTCGTTTCTCTGAGCTACCCTTGGAGACTGCGCAGGAGGATTGGCCTCATTATCTGGAAATCAGACTATCCTTTCTCAGTCAAGTAAATTAGGCATTGCTGTTTAGAGAAGCAGTCCTTCCAAAAAAAACACCACTTGTCCTCACCCTCTGCCATGCCCTCCTTTACAGCAGCCCAAGTGCTTGTGGCTGTGCGTGAACAGGTTCAGGGAGCTAGGAACTGAGCTGAACCGAAACAAACTCAGAAGAAAGATGACAACAGAACTTTAGTCTTAATCCAAACCAATTCCTTGTTCTGAATCACCATCCTTCTTGCTTATAGTGGCACAAGGCAGAAGGCAGTGAAGTGGCTAGAAGGAGGTGAAAAGCATGAAGCACCAAGCTGCCTTTTTTGGTGGTAATCCCATTTTGCAGCAGCAGCAGAGGACGGTGAAAGCATGGTGTTCACCGCGTGACTAATCCTGCGCTCACCTAAGAACATATGCAGTCTATACTGCAGTATTTTTATTTTATGAAGAAAAGGATTACTGAGAAGTGGCTGACACTCATCAGATATTGTAGAGAGCAGAAGAAGGAATTCAGCCAGAAGGACTCAAAAACCTTCTAAAAGAGGGTAAGAGTGATTGCTGGCAGATGACCAGATCTGTGTGGGCCAAGGCAGTGTCATTCAGGGGTTCCTGAGCTAACCCTCACCAGCCCCAGTGGAGTGCTGTTTTAGACAGCTACCTGTCACACTGGTAGCACAGCAATCTTTTATGTTCCTGTCATAAAAACAGGATAACGGCTGGGAGTTTTGAAACTGCAAGGAAACTACTATTGTAAGAAGGTATGTCTTTGTGTGCAGCTCCAAAGTTCAGCTGTCCTGCGCCCTGCTGAATGTACATGCTGCAGGAAAGGAAGAAAGGGCCCGGCAGCCAAGTTTGCTCACCTGGTCTGTTGCACTTTGGGTACAGACTGTATGAGCTCATAAACCAAGGAAAGCATTATCATCAGTGAACAAAGAAATAGAAGCCACAAAAACATGGCCAACATGCAAAAAATGAAGTCCTGCGCCAGTATGTCAGTAGGAACACATTTTTTTAATCTGAGCTATGCTTGTCAAATCCCAAGTGTGTATACAGACTGTGCTGCTGTAGCTCTCTTGCCTTCTATTATGGGAATAAGCTACATGGAAATAATACTCATGCAAACACTTTCTGCAGACAGATGGAGAGATTTACTTATCTGATTGCTTCAGCACAGTTAAAATTACTGTGCATGTGAAGTAATTTCTGAAATTCCACTCTGAAGAATTTGGGTGACCTGACAGTGCATTAGGTTAGGATTGAGACTTGGCTAAGGATGAGGCTGGACTGAGGTTTGTTCTGCCTACACTTTCATGCTAATAGTTACTCAGGTTATAGGTTGGTTTATTTTTTTAATGAGGTAGTTGTTTTAAGTACCTATGACAATTATGGGAGCATACTTCCAGCAGTATGACACATCTTTATTTAAAAAAAAAANAATGCAAATAAGACTGACATGAACATGTATCTCTTACATATAAAGTGACCTGGACATAGAGTTCTATCACTCTTATCCCATATTCTGCTGGCTTACATCTGTCTCTTGTGTTGAGACCACATTGTGCCAGATGACCTCAAGCATAGGTCCTCATTCCAGTAGTCCTCCACTTCCACAAGTTGTTTGTGGTTACTGTTTAGTCTTTTAAACTGCTAAAAATAAGAAAACAGGAAAGATAAAAGTCCGATTTTGCCCACAGAGCCACACCATCACTTGCACTTTCTCTTCAGGCTTATGCCTCCAAAGATTGAGGACCTTTTCCTGTTTTGATTAAATGCTTCCTTAGAGTTCACTAGAAGTTCACAGACAACAAACCTCAGAAAGGCATTGTGCTTTGTGATTCTTCATGGCCACATCAGAAGACACTGGCTTTTTTGCCATCTGGGAAGGGCAGCAATTTTTACCTTTTCAGAAGATACCACAATGTGTAGACTTCCAATTGCACAAAGAATAGAGGCAAAAAGGCCAAAAGCCAACTACTTGTAGCATACTAAAGAGAAAAAAAAAAGAAAAAAAAAAACAACACCCCAAACCAATCCACTCAGAGCAAACTCATTCTTCATCAGTAAGGTTTAGAATTATTTTTTTAAACAACCCTTACCAAATGGAGCTTCCTCTTGTCAGCCAAGAGTTCTTCGGGACATGCCATAGATATCCCAAAGTTAACTAAAGATGCTGCTGGGAAATAATCTAGAGTCACAGCTGGAAAAGCTTTTAGGTGCTCTTCCTTCTGTGCTTAGAAACCATTCGTACTTAGGAACTGACTGGACCTCTACTTACTACTATACTGGAGTCAGGAATAGTACCCATCTTGCTCCACCAATCATTCTCATCCTTGGCCTTTTCCCATTCAGAGTGCATTTTGAAATGTTATCCAATCTCAATATTTAATGACCAAAAGAGGCAGTTTTCCTTCTTGCTAAAATACCTGTCTCATATCCAAAGATTAAACTATACATGTATACATCCTCTGCATTACAAACATTCTCTGTCCTGTAACATCCCATTTCTATATCCTACTAACTGCCCTTCTGAAGGAAAAGGATGGTCATGTAGAGAACTGGAAATTCAGGAGACAAGAAAGTTACAGAAAACAGGAGACAACTAGCTGTAGATTAAAAGAGACAAAAAAAAATCTAAACAAAAAAACCCACCCTCAAACAAAAAAGCACTGGAATAATCAACTAAATCCACTATTTGGTTAAAGCTCAGCTCTGAGTTTTTACTGGATGCTCAGTCTTGTTAAATGAGATAGTACATTTAGGATCACAAACTTTCAGACATTTTAGATTGCCTAGATCCTGCAAGACATCTGCACTTGCATGGAAGATAAGTTCCATTAATACTTGTTTGTTGTACCATCATGCTATTAAACTTATTATCTTGCATACTCAGTGGCTGTCAGTCTGTAAATAAAACCCATATAGTGTTATGGAGCTGCCTGGACGGGGGTCCAGCCATTCCCAGCCATCCTTCTGACAGCCCAAGGGATGCTTTCCTAGACAGCACCACTGCAAATATCCCTAGTGGTTCTGTGCTGCTCTGAACCAGTCATTTCTGTGCCTCGTGTTAATATACCTCATATACATGAGTAGCATTTAAAGTTGAACATCCAATTCCTATGCTGCCCTTTGGGATTTTCCTGTCTCTCAGAGCTTTCTAGGTTAAAAAAACTGCAAAACAAAAACAAAACAACAAAACAAAAACCCAAACCCAAACAAACAAACAAAAACTCCCAAAACAAAAAACCCCACATACACAAAACCCCCCCAAAAAAACAACAACAACAACAAAAACCCAAAACCAAACCAAAACAAAAAGTAAAGGACTGTAAGTATCTGAGCTGATGAAACCTGCTTGCCTTGTGCCTCAGTCTTCTTGTGTGACCTCTGAGGAAAGCTTTTCACATGGATGGAAAATTTGTATGAAGATTCTCACTATTTGATAAAAAAAGTGAGAATCTTCATACAAAAGGTGCATACAAAATTGCACCTTTTCCCTCCAGGTGGACACAATTTCCATCACCTTACTGCCAACTGTCACAACACATATAGGAGTTCAATGACTTTTAGGTCTATCCTTCCATGTAATTTTTTTGAAATTATGCAACAAATGTGGGTACATACCCACTACCTTATTTATTTGTTTATTTGGGAAAAAATCTAAAATATCAGATGGGAACAGGTTAGAAGAATACCCTTCTTCAACCCTTAGCACTCTGTGTAATCATTATTTCTAGACTATTTTCTGCACCATTTTCACCAAGCCTAGAAAGTGGGATTCTTGCTCAAAGATGCATAGAGGCCTGACAGGAGAAAACAGAGAAACACCCTAAAACAGAGGAAAGAACTCATGCTGCCATTTAGACAGAGGAGGTCTTAGAACATGCCAAGGGGCTGCCATAGAAGTGTTTCAACCACTAGGCAAAGAGGCCTTGTGGCAAAGGGACAAGACATGGTACCGAGGCAGACAAGCTCTCCAAACAACACTGCTGCTTTGTGTTCCCATTCAACATTCTAGCTAAAGCCTGCCTTGTACTGTCTTTTGAATCGTCACATTAATACTGGGTTTGTATTGCTTGGAAGCTGTACTCTTGGAAGGAAATTCAGTTGGGCAGAATTCTACCTAATAGCATAATAATCCTAGTAATATAAATTAATAAATCAACATGCCTTTTATGTCATGTGGCTTATTTAAATGACTGTTGCTTGCTGGGTAACATACCTTCCAACCACATGATCTTGCTGTGCAACCCTGAATCCCTGATGAACAGGAAATTTTACTACAGGCAAACATCTTGTCTGTTGAAAAAGTCAAAATAACTTGAAAATCTTCCCTGGCTCTGTTCCTCAGCCTTCACTAAGCTGCTCTCCTGTATTTTCACATACAAATTGCAAGGCAAGCAATATTTCTAACTAACAGTAAATTTTCCTCAGAAAACTCAATCCTTGTTATTGTACCTCCATCTTTTTTTTAATATCAGAAACACATATGATGGAGTCATATTACAGCTACTTGGACTAAAGATTTCTCTCTAGAAAGTGGCTTCATTAGACAGAGAAACTAGCTAAGATATCTTGAGATTAAAATTGATAGTAGCTTCAGAAGAAATTTTGGCTGCTCTGTAATAAAGCAATAAGCTGCCAGTAGGGTTAGCCATAATTTGTGGGACCTCCTCTGAAGAAGTCCTGGATCTGAGTGGGGGAGAATGAGCTATAATAGGCATGTGGGTCTTGGCAAAGGACCTACTCGATTTTGAGAGAATTCAAATTTGATTTCTTCTTTGTTAATAATCTCCACATGCTAGCAATGACAACAGCCCCAAAGGACTGGTTTACCATCACCCCGTTGTTCTCCACACAGCTGAGGAAAGGAGAGCTTGCTGACTAACACTGGTGATTTGAGGGTCACATTTGTGAAGATTTCCAGAGAAGTGTCAGCTACACCTTAAGTTCTACTGCCCTTTCTGATCCTCCCAGGCTAGTGTGGCTGTTCTGACCCACCAGCCCAGTGCTGGCTGGCCAAATCTTTAAGCATTTTCACTCAACTGAATCACGGAATTTACTACTAGCAGGGCATAAGCTATCATCTTTGGTCAGACTAAATAAATGCCACCAATAAATGGGACTGACTGTGTGAGATTATGAGACACCAGCCACTCTCAAGTGCCCAACACAACCCTTTCCATTATATACATAAAAAACCCCTAAATTGCAGGGTTCAGGAATAAGCAAAGAAGATGGAGAACAGTTTTGAAAATAAAACCACATAAGATTACAGTTGAGACACAAACCAGTGTGCAAAATGTTCACATAATAATATGTTATGAAGTGGCTAAATACTAGATGAGCAAAATATTCTTGAGAATGAAATAAAGCTTTTAAGAACAGCATAATTTAGATGGAAAAAAATGTATTGGTACTTCTGTAGAAGAGTGGGAGTTCTGCTTTTTTATAATGTATGCAAACATTTCTGTGACTAAGAACCTTTCCACCTAACATTATATAGATGGATGTCTTACACGTATGCCTCTTGCAGTTCATTTTAGAACTTGTAGCCATGTGTTAATCCATGAGCTCTAACAGGAAACAGGAAAAAGGACTCCTAAGAGAAGACAGACATACACAATTTTTTTTTTAATTTTTTTTTATTTTTAAAGATCATTTTATATTACTGATTTGCTTTATAAAGGCACTGCAGAAGAAAAAATAATTAGTGAAAATTATGTAAAATTTTAAAAAGGCAGGAATGTCATTGCAACCTCCTCCCATGAGGACAGAGCTGTCACTCCCTCAGGTGGTCAGATGTTTCTCATGGAATATGTGTATGGAAGGTCTTAATGAGTGATCTTTAGCAAAGTTGGGGGCTGTGTAACTATTTTTTTTCTGCTGGTGACTGACAAGAAAGCCAGCTGACAAAAGCCATCATTTTCAGCATGAGCTCTCTCTCCTTCTAGATCAGTGCCATGCTGGGTTATATTACCAGAGCTGAGATCAATAGTTGCATTGCTTCTGCATAAATTGTATTTGTCCTCTGTTTACATAACTGCTGCAGAGAAAAATATTCAATCACCAACCATCTCTGGTGGTATTCTTTTAGGGTGTTTTGTCAGCTACTGCAAAATTTTAAAGCCTCTTTGTAATTGGCTCAAAACAGAAGGTAAAAGCCAAGATTTTATCTCTTTCCTGCCACAATTATCTTGACCACAGACAATGTAGACATGAAGTTTATATTCAGTGGTAATGAACAAAGAGCATCACTCTTATGAAGTCTAAAAGTTCAGTCTAAAATGCTATGGCCTTTTTTCATAGAAGACTCAGTTCTTTAGAAGCACTCTAACAAAGGCTAATAGTGTGTAACAATACTACTCTCAGCAGGTGTGTACTGTGGATGTTAGGAAGAATGAGATAGCTTTTCCATTTGCAAATATTATTTTTTTTTTGAAAGATGATAAATATTTCTAGAACCAAGAACAAAGTATGTCTGGTATTTAGAGAACCTGGGTTAACATGATTGCCTGAAGCTTAACTCAGATGTGGCTGCTCCTAAGAAACAAAAGCTAGAGCAGAATTTCAAGAACAGAGAGCTAAAGATCAAGGTAACTTAAGGTCCCAGCATTTCAAAGTGTAAGAAGCAAGTCAAAGGAAGAAAAGATCACCATGGCTTACAAACATCTCACTGAATACCTCTGCTTCATGTGGTCAATGAAGCCACAACAAGCATACATAATATTTCAATTCAAAATGAGAAGAAATAAAATATAAAAATGCCAACATACAGCAAAGTGTCTTATGTGCTTCCAAGATACCTAATGTGCAGATATTTCCATAGAGAAGTTCAAAGAATGGCAACAGGGAAGGCAAAATAACCAACCAAAAAAAAACCCAAAAACCCCAAAACAAAAAGGCAATCAGAAGACTGTAGCCTTACTTTCAGAAGAAACAAAAGTATGAAACAGAAAATAAGGACTCATAAAACATGAAATTGAAGCTGAAACTGATGTTTCTTCCTCCTACAATATAAGAAACTGATCCAAACAAGTTATTAAACCATAACAGGATACTTCAAAATTTACTACAACTACATGTAATAGACAAAACCATTACAAGCAACAAAAACACTGGGCATTCATTAACTCACTGATAAAAATTCAAACAAGAACTAGAAACATTGTTCCACGAAAACAAGCCAACCAATAAAACTTAAAGGCATTCTCTTTTCCAAATATGCTTCCTCAGTTTTTTGGGTGTATATTTCAGATTCACTGAAAAACCTTTTCCTCTGTATTTATTAACACAGCACTAATACTGACTTCCTCCAGTCAAAGCAGTGGTTGCTCTTCCGTGACCTACGTTTTGAGTATAAAGAACAGGTGGGAACCTATCTGCAGGGTCTGAAGAAAGTCTTCCTGTCCTTCCTGTCCTAAGTTATTGTCCTTCTCCATAAGCCAACAAATGAGCATTTTCAAGGAGCTCTTTGCTTCATCCCTTATTTCTCAGAAGCTTAACCCTGTCTTAAACCTCTTGGCTTAAGATTAGGTATGATCTTCCTAGGAACAGCATGTGAGCTCATGGCCTGTTCTCTTCCCTTACACCAGTTTTCTCCTTGGAATCCAAACACATATGGACTCCGTAGGGATGCCAGATCACTAGCCAAGAGTTTGTTTTAAAGTTAGGATTAAGAAGGAAGAAATCTGGGAACATTATGTTCTTGATGAATCAAAAAAATCAGTGTCTTACAAAGTGGAAGGCCGATGCCCTCTTGAGATAAATGTTTCCTTAATTAGATTCTCATTTCTTGGTTACTTGTCACTAATGAGAACCTACCTATGACTATGTTAATTCTTTATCCACCCAAAGAGTGCATGATGTATTCTGCCCTTCAGCTT
This sequence comes from Heliornis fulica, assembly GCA_013399135.1. Classification (NCBI taxonomy): domain Eukaryota; kingdom Metazoa; phylum Chordata; class Aves; order Gruiformes; family Heliornithidae; genus Heliornis; species Heliornis fulica. Next base: position 371,340 of record VXBZ01009166.1, read on the forward strand.
CTGCCTTCTATTTGGAAGCCAAATTAATTTTGGCTTTGTAATTATCTCACGTCTTCTGCTCTTCTATTTTGTCCAAAACCTAAACTCGGGGAAGACCTTATTTAACACTAAGTTACAAAAACTTTACTTGATGTTAAGTTTACAACCATTCTGTTTGCTACTGTCAGCCCTCATTTGTCTTGTGTACTTTGTCAGGACCCTGAGTTCACTAATAGGCCTTAAAATCCCCCAAAAAGCCTCATCCATGGGCTCATGAGCCACATTTAAGCCAAGTCCTCGGTCTTTAGTCTACACCTGGGCTATATGGTAAGAGTATGGGTCTCCAGCTCAGACAGGACTGTGCCTAGCCATGTTCATCTGGACTTGCAGAATAAATTCCTAGCTTACCCTTAGTTTTTTTTTCTCATCAGTATGACCCTGCCTGGCCATTGCTAGGCTATGTCTCGCCCTATTCTCCTCACTGAACCTGACCCTAATCTGTGGGCTGCCTTCCCTGCTTGCCTGATGACCTGGACTCTTGGCTGAATCTGGTGTGCCCTGTTCACTTTGCTCAGATGCTATGGGACTGGGCGTCTGGCAGTGAGGCTCTGCCTTATCAGCTGTGTTATCATGCTTGGCTCCTGTCTATGGAGCAGGCAGCCCTCACTGCTGACTTACGATGCTTTCCTGTTCTTCAAAATAAATCAAATAGTTTTATACTTTCACAATCCCAACAATAACTTACAGGTTCAAAGTAAATAGAATACTTATGTTTATTATTTTAAAATTTTTAGCACTGCATCATCCCATTATTAACTCTTCAATTCTAGATCTTAACATTGAATTTTAATTCTTTTTGATTCAGTAGACTTTACCTTCTTCTGTTTGCAACCCTTTTGAATCTCACCAGGTGGATGGCCTCATTTCAGTACTGGGAGTGTGAGCTGTTCTCCCGTATTATAACCAGCTACAATTACTGGAGCTTAGCTTGAAACCCTTCTAAACTTGAGAGCACCAGGTGCTTCTTCAACTAATTTTATTCCCCCACCCCCAGCTGCTGCAAAAAAACCCCAAACAAAACCAAAACAAAAATTACCCTCATTGGAACTTTTTTCCGTGTCCCTTCCCATATTTTGCCAAAGGTTAAGCATAATACAGAATTTACGGACACTGAGATCTAACCCAAAAATATTACAAGTCATTCTACCTGGTATTCTACCTTAACTTTTAATGGCAGCTTGTGTTTGCTATAACAACTCCACCATGTTGTTTTCGGGTGGGTTTGGTTTTGGTTTTGGTTTTTTTTTTTGTTTGTTTTTTTTTAAAAGATCTTTCTCTTCATGACCATCATTTTAGGCCCATGATTAACAGAGAAGACAAGACCTATACATCAAGCAGGTTAAATCCTAAATTATCCTCCATTTCAAACTCCAACCCTTCAGAGGACAGACTTGTTAAAACAGGAATAAGCCCCACGTTTCACTCCTTTGTCTTCAGAATCCTAGCTGCAACTGCAAGCTTTATGCTTCTTAGCATATGTATCTACTGCTAAGCCATATACTCACACGGTCACATACCCATTCTGACTGAAACCTTTCTTGACATAGAGATCGGTATTTTAAAGGAAATAGGCTCTAGGTGGCTATTCTATCCCCTATTGATGCCTCTAACATAAGAAAATATAATAAAACCATACTTGAGCAGAAGGTTTGTGAGCTACACAGGAGCTACATTCACTCGTAGATCAACTGGGACATCACCACCTGTAAGAAGAGAAAAAATGGCATTGAGAACAGCGACCCAGGGATAACTAGCTGTATGTACTTATACAGCCCTATGTCTTTCAGCATAACTATATTAAGTTTGTTTAAACTTCATGAAAGATGATTAAATTCTCATTCAACTGAAATGCAAAACTTCACCGAACTGGGAGTCAGACTTTCACCTAGTCCCCCAAAAGACTGGCTTTGCCTGTGGTGTTGAGCACCATCTAGTGTCCTTCACAGTGGCCAAGGAGATCCTGTTTTTGGAGACTTTAGTAGAATACTCATCAAATAATTATGATAATAATAATGATAATAATGATGATAATGATAATAATACTACTACAAATAACAACAACTTAAGCCATGACAGGGAATTAATTCCTGACTTTTGTAGGCTCTCAACAGTATCCTTTTCTTCCAATGATATCTGCAGGAGCATGCATTTAGTCATCAACTGTCCTAAATATTATCCCAAACAATAGTTTCTATTTTTTTTACTATTTTTCATTAAAACATCCAACATAGCAGGATAAGCCATCATAAATTTAATTTTCGGCAGCTTTTACTGCCTTGCAAGCAGCACATTAATACATCCCCCAAGAAAAATGGGGGGTAATCCTACATTTATATATTTGACATACCAAAACAAAAATGTCACTGATTTATCATCTTTCATTTCTTGACATCCCTTTTTAAATTCTCTTTTAGCCTTCTTGTTAATAATAGCAGGAGGTGTGCCACAACTCATTCACAGAACAGAATTCAGGTCTGACTTGCAATAAGTCAGTCATTCTCTACACAGAGTGTAACAGTCAATCTTTTGACAAATCAAATTGATTTCAAATCCGTTTTGGTCATAGTTCATTAAAATTGTGAGAGCAATTCAGAAATCCACAACAGCTCCCAGCAGCAGTACAGGAAATCCATCATTTTCTGGTGACTCCGCAATACAATTTAATACAGTTTCCATTTTACATATAATGCTGTGAAGTTACTGAACTATTTTAACTAGCGCATAAGTATGTGCTACAAAGTTACTGAATGAAGAAAAATTCTGAGACACCACCTGCACAAGCAACTCTCCAAACACAGCTGAAATGCACATCAGTGAACTGCATACACCTAACCACACAAGATTGTCAATTTAGATAATTATCTGGCTTCATTGAAGGCATTTTCCCATCCATGTACTAATAGTTTAATTCAATAGAAATACGCCAGCAAGCCATGCTTATGTATAAACACACACTGTTTAAGTACATATATGAGTATTTCCCTCAATGCATCACACCTGGCTAATGCAGCTGACTGCCAAATACAACTGAGTTTCTCCTCTCTTCGAGTGCAACTAAAACAAATGCACTCAAGCCCATCAGCATGGGGAGAAGAGTGCTGTGCCAGGCTGCTGGGACACAGGCCTGTGCACCGAGCTGTGGCTGAGTTGCCCAACCCCACTCTCTTCTCCACCGCCACATGGAGCGCCACTAACACGTAAACGACGGCAGCTCGGGGCCACCAGCCACAGCCTCATCAGCGTTGAGTCAGAAGCAAATAAAACGAGCAGTAACACGTACTGCCACCTCGAGCACCGGCCACCATTTTGGACGAGGCCCACCACGCCGCACAGGGGCGCAAGCCCAAACCAAGATGGCTGCTGGCCAACCCGCCCCGTCCCGCCTCGGATGCAGATAGGCGCGCACCGGAAGTGGTTCTCCCTATGCCGGAAGTGCCGCGGTTCCGGAGCGGCGGCTGGTCGGCGATGGCAGCTGGCTGGCAGCGGCGCGGCGGGCTGGCGGGCCCCTCTGCCTCCCGGCGCGTCGGCGCGGGCTGAGGGGAGCGGGCCGCCTGTTGCTGCCCACCCGCTCCCTCCTTCTCCGCTGGAGGAAGGTGAGAGGATGGCGGAGCGCAGGTCGAGGTCTTGCGGGAGGGCTGAGCGTTGCGGCCAGCGGCCGGTTAGCGCGGTGTGTTGCGGGAGGGGAGCCCCGGAGCACCTGCGGGATGGGGGCGGACGGTTCTGGTAACCACCGCGGGCTCCTTCGAAAGCTGCGAGCGCAAACAGTGTCCTGAGACGGAACATGAGGAGAACTAACGTTATCTTTGGCTTTCGCGGTGCACCAGAGCAAAGGCTTCTCTTCGGGCAGGAGCAAATAACTGCCGCTTGCTCCTTAAAGCCACCGCAGCTGTAATGGAGCTTCTCTGAAGCCCATTGCTCGTCAGCTGTCTCAACAACGCCTAGGTACTGGAGAAGACAGCGGCTTAGCTATTGGGTAACCATGCACTCTGCTAGCTTATTAAACAAATCTTTAGGATATCCTATTAAAAGCATTAACTTGTATTAAATGGAAGCATGCTGTTAAGTTCTATAGAAGTATAAGCTAAACAATGTCTAGCTGTCACAGATATTAGTAATGTCATTCTCAGATATTTACTGTTCCTGTATGTTTGGCTCTCAGCCACCCTAAATGGAGAAGTGTGAGGGCCAGAACAACTTCTCCAGGGTTACCCTGATCAGGTTCTGTCAGGTCAGGATTGAGGGTATGCTGCTTGGTACAGAAAAACAGCAAGTCTTTCCAGTTTGCTAACCACACAGATTAGTTTGGCCTCAGGAAAGGAGGTGTTTCCAATTCACACATCCTTTTATATGGTTTCTAGATGGGCACTCAGCTAGAGCTTAATAAAACTGTACAAGGATGCTGCCAACAAGTAGTGCTGCTCATGTTATTGGCTGGCTAGCAGCACGCTTGTCTTGAAGACATCAAAGACCTTTACAAGCTTCCTACTTTGTGGCTAGACACATTGCAGGCAGATGTGGTAAGTAACTTGCCCAATTTATGACTTGTTTTGTTCACTCAGTGTATGACTTCAGTGTGGTGTAACTTGCTAGCTACCAGCCCTAAACCAGTCAGAGCTATTGATGCAGTGCTGTATGTAATTACCATTAGTCCATTGCCGGCATAATAAGGAGATTCTCTGTAATAAAGAGAACATGGGTCTTCAGAAATGTATGTCTGCACTGTTCTTACTACTGTGTCCTGAAAAATTATGAGAAGTTAATTTCTGAAAACCAAGCTTGATCTGTATATTTTTTTTTCTCCAAGCTGTACTGAATGTATATATTGCCTTTTGTTCTAGGTGCAGAGCATGGAGAATGATGAACTTCCGCCAAAGGATGGGATGGATTGGTGTGGGGTTGTACTTGTTAGCGAGTGCTGCAGCTTTTTATTATGTCTTTGAAATCAATGAGACTTACAACAAACTAGCACTGGAGCACATTCAGCAACACCCCAAGGAACCACAGGAAGGAACCACATGGACGCACTCCTTAAAAGTACGACTGCTATCCTTGCCTTTTTGGTTGTGGACTATAATATTTTTAATACCATACTTACAGATGTTCTTGTTCCTCTATTCCTGTACAAGGGCTGATCCCAAAACTGTTGGCTATTGCATCATTCCTATCTGCTTGGCTGTTATTTGCAATCGTCATCAAACATTTGTGAAGGCCTCTAATCAGATCAGTAGATTACAGCTGATTGACACTTAGTTTCTAGTTTCTGAAGCTGTTTTGAAGCAATTGCATATGCCTGATCTAATCACAAGACTGAAGTTCTGAGTGAAGGCTTGCAAGAGCCTTTTCTTTCGAATTGTAAAGCAATGAAGAGAGTGACTGTTTTCTATTTAAAAAAAAATAATGACTTGCAAAAGTTTTTAAATATGGGTCTATCAGTATGGCCAGAGTGGGAGAGCCCTGTGTGACACTTTATGGAAATATTCATCATTCTGCCTTAAAGATGCAAAATTGCAACACTCCATCTGAAATTTCTGTGAGGAAATAAGTATCTGGTCCATGACTTTACTCCTGTGTGCAAAAAAGTGTTTTCCCATTTTCCCTTGGAGTAAAATCAACAAAAAACCACTTATTTTGTGGTAAATGTAAAAGGAAAAAGAAATCAGAACATGATTATAGAAGCTGCAATTAACATGATTCTTTGCTATTTTTTTCTTTTAAGTGATTCTTATCTACATCAGTGCTGGGTTTTTAATGATTTTTTTTATTAGATATAAATACAGGAAGAAAAGAATAAAGTTTGTGCAAACCTTTGAAGAGAAAAAGGTATTTCTTGTCTGTAGTAGCATACCATTAATTTCAGTGACCCCAATGGTGCTATGTTGAGGTGGGTAGGTAGCAAAGCATGGCATAGACCAGGAGGTGAGGTTGGTGCTTTAAAGTTTCCTACAATGTCAGAAGCAGCTTGTGCTGCCATTGGCGTACAGTCCACACAAAACTTCATTTGTGCTTCCTTCCTCTATCTGTGGAAATCTCATCTGACGAAGTTGCAAGTGATTGGAATTTACCGTCGTTCTGATTTCATTCTGGCATGATGCAAAACTGTTGTGGGAGCACTGATGTATTAGGAAAAACTTTCAATGTGGGGAAGTTAACTGGTACTAGGTTGGAGGTATTCAACAAACAGGTTGTAAGATAGCTATGTTTCTTCCATTAATTTGAGACGATACCTTTTCATTCTTTTAATGAATGCGAATTTCTTCTGTCACACCAAAATTCCACTGGGATTTCTAACCACAGTTTCAACTTCTGTTTTTCGGGGTTATTTTGACATTGCATTTAATTCTATCTCCTGGATTGTCTGTTTTGGATAATACTGAATTTGTTCTTCTCATCCTCTTTTTGTTTCTTAGAATAACTAAATTTTTGAACCAACCATAATAGGGATAACTTTCTGAAAGTGAAAACAGAACAAAATATGATCTTCAAAAGCAGTAGGCCAAAACCAGTTATGAACAAAACTCAGTTATTTCAGTTGTATGTGATTGTCAGTACCTCATCATCCCAAATGCTAATCTATTCTGACTACTTTAAGGGAATCCAGAAGAATATCAGCTTTCTCTTGCTTTGGAAAGAGAATGCTGTTTTCAGTGTTCAAGCATGTTTAAGGACAGGTTAAACTTTGGAGGTATGTTGAGACACTGGTTTCAAATGCCAGCATTGGTGCTAGGACCTGAAAACACAATGTAGCCTTTACAAGAAGGTTTGAAGTTCTAAGTGCAATATGAAAAGGAGGAAGTTGCCATCTTAATATGCTGGAGTAAGAATAAAGTATAAACTCTGACTTGTGGTATCTTTGGGAGTCAGAGCTTTTAAGTTGTGTTGTTTCCTAACTTTAAAAATAACCATTCTATTTATCTATAAAATAAAAACCTTTTCAATGTTTATAAACAAAGTCTGTTAATGCAGATACATGTCAATGACTATTTGTTGGTGGGTTTTGGTTTTTGTTTTTTTTTTTTAGTATAAGTTTGTTGCTGGGTAGCAGTACTGACAGCTGCTGCAGCTTACTCTCCTGGCCTTGTATGGCTGGTCTCTTTTCTTGTTCTTTTATGCTCTGTGCCCTAATAACTGTTCTGTAGCTTCAGTTTTGGGGCTGGCTGACAGTGACTCCTTTCATTTCTCTGCCTTCGGGCAACAGGGAGGTAGCTCTGACTGGTCTGTTTTTAACTTGATGCTGTAGTTTTTAAACTGGGTGTTAATGTTGTGTCTCAGTGGAGTTATTTAAAGAACCTAAGAGGAAGTATCTGAATTAGAAAATCATGGGGAGAACTGCCTAAGTTTCTGTTGTGCAAGCATGTGGCCTTTAGCAAATCATCAGCACGCGATGAGGCAAGCTGTCTGGATGTAGAACACGTGCTGAGTGCAATGGTGACTTACGGAACAGAGGCGCACTCATGCTTGTAGATTTTTCCATCAGGAATCTGGTTTTAGATGAAAGCTGGCTGCAAGTATGAGCTTTACAATTAACTACAGGAAGGCACAGAATCTTATTGGAGTGACTGTTATGTCTGTAAGGGTTTGAGCAGCCATGGTGAGAATTAGTATGAACTATTAACATTGTGCATAGGAATATAAGACAGCAGGCATTTTTGGCACCAGTGGAACATCAGCAGGTGAAGCCTTATGCACAGAATAAGGAAGGACCATCACAATTAATGATTAAACTATTTTATTACTATGGCCTCTAAAAAAAAAAAAAAAGCAGTGACATGACATTAAGCTTGATTATTCTGAAGATTTTAGATAGTGTCAAGGCTATTTAGTTCTCAGTCACAGAAGATAACGGCCTGCAACACAAATCGACATAATCTATAAGCTTCTGGGATAATAAAACTCGAAGAAGTTTTACAGCCTCTTTTAAGACTACAGTGCCTCTCAATTAGCTCTTGATCATAAATGACATAGCACAAATTTGTCTCTACAGATAGCAGTGGCATTGATAAAAGATGTGAGACTAGCTTATACCCAAACCTGCTCATACAAATCTTAGTTCTTTTCACCGAGTTAGCAGAAAAGATGAGCTGATACACCTTCCACTTACAGGTGGAAAAGTTATTTTTCACTTAGTCTTTTAACTTACTTCAGACCCAATCATGAAGAACTTCCCAAAGCAGTAATAATAGAGGCAGTAATGAAGTCCTTGAAAGATTGCTAACCCCCACCAGTTTAGCAACCATTTAGAGCTTTAATTTTCTGGTGAGAACATGAGAAGCTGTAATACAAGGTTGATTAATGTTTGTATCAAGTCAGGGTTTGTTGATTTATACCACAGGTTTTCAGCCTGTGACTTGCCAGTGGATTATTTACACAAAGTTTATATATAAAGCCACAAATTCATGCTTAACATTAAATGTTGCTATTTAGCCATCCCACAGTTTGCACCAGTAGTGGGGTGTTTAGGACTGCAGTCTAGAGGGGACAGACATTGCTGTACAGGATTCCAAGCTGCAGAACAGAGATCATAAAAGATGTCATCACTTTAGTACAGGTCATGTGAAGAAGCCCTTCTGATAGCCTTGCTTGTACTAAGTGTTGACTTCATGAGTTTGATAAGCCACTTCCCTCAATAAATTATCTACCCCAAAACATTTCAAGCATCTTACCACTTTAAAATTTTGCTGCCTGATGAGAGATCAGAACTTCTATCAGTTTTTTTCATACCCTAGGCCCTTGGCAACAGTTGGTATATTCCCTAGTCTTCAGTTGGTATAGTCTCCTCTCTGTTGAATCTGCTAACAGACTAATGGGTGTTATTAATTTTGTAAGAGTACATAATAGTGGCCAAAATATGTTTTTCAATTTATTTTTTTTTTGCATCATTACAAATGAATGCAGGCAGTCCTCTGCTTGTAAAATTTCACCTGTCATTTATTCTGATACTCGGTCCTACATATTCAGGTCTCAAGATTTGGTCAGTGCCCATGATCCATAAACAATCTATGCTTTTTTATTTTTTTTAATAAAGGCTTTTCACACTTTTAAATCAGTTTGTTTCTGCTAGAGAAAACTCTTGGCTCAACAAGCAGCTCTATGGACTACTTTACTCCTGATTACAAAGCACACGCCAAAGAAAACCTGGGAACTGAAATGGTATATGGGAAGCACTGACGAGTACCCCCTTCCAAGAAGCACCAGTTATCTTAATGACATTCCATGCACTGTGAAGGGAACAAGCTGCCTTAGCAGATGGGCTGTTACGCTGATTCATGCAGCCAAGAAGTTACATGCCATGTACTCACAGGTGTTATTGCAGTATTTATTCTTCCCCACACCCTTTAAATGAATTATCGCGAATAGCATAGAACTCTTACGTTTCCCCTTGTTTCTGCCCAAAGTTTTGTTTCCTAAAGCATCTCAAAAAAAGAAAATTGCTCTTCTTTCATTTTTCTTTTGAGGAAATGTTGAGAGTTCTGCTAGGCAGATTATTTAGTTCTGGTGTTCGCTTTACTTAGCTACTGAATGAGCTTAGAAACCTGGATAAAACTCAAGTGTTGGAATACAGTATATAAAGATTGACCACTGCATGAAAAAAAAACCCCAAGTTCACAGAAACCCAACCAAACTCCACAACTGTTGGAGAAGACAGATTTGGTACTAACTGCCATTGTTTAATCGTTCAATATAAAGACAATTATCAAAATGACATTAAATCACACTGACTTTTGCCTTCGTGGCTGTCACTAAAAGCAAGGATTTTTTGAAACAAAGATTTCCAATTCAGTCCATGACCTTTTCAGGAAAATGAATGAGTGATGAGTGACTAGAATAAACGTGTTAAATGACTGGCAAAACTAATCTTCCCTTGTAGGACTGTACAGGACTGTTCAGAAACAGAGAAACACATCTGTGCTGGTGTTTTAAACTGATTTTAAGTATCATCATCTTTCAGAGCTTCACCTCCATAGGAGTAAGTGTCTTGCACCATTTCAAAATTGTATCTTGACAAAATAACTCTTTCCAGACTTTATTTTTACAAAGTTTTGTCACATGAATAAATACCACAAATTGCAAAACGGGAACTAAAAAACGTGGTGGTCAGGACACGTGCAAGAAGAGTTTTGTATTTGCCAGCTGGATTACTGAGAATTCTCCCCAGCGTAACATCGGGACCCCATGGGCCAGGCCCTACTCACACAAGGGCACGCCTTTTTGTTACGCCTTTCGCCTTAAAGCAGCGCCGCTCGCGAAACAGGAGCGGAGGCAGCCCTCGCCGGGCACGGCCCGGGACTCGCTTACAGACAAACGCACAGCTGACATGTCCCTTCATGGGCCTGAACTCGGTCTCCGACGCCATCTCCAGGGCTGCTACACCTTTGTCCGCTTTGGGGGTGGGTCGTCGGCGCTCGCTCTCGTGTCGAGGTTGTTCTCGTCTTCGGCCTCATCCTCCTCCTCGTCCTCCTCATCCTCGTCGGAATCGCCTGCCAGGGGTCAACCGGGGCGCTGGTCAGCGGCGCGGAGCGCAACCGGCGCCC